>JBBPOM010000095.1:0-51908 GCA_038091455.1 Leccinum uliginosum
GTCGGGAACTGGCGCCTTGGGCGCCGCTTACGATCAAATAAACAATTTAAATACCGATCACAACCCAAAAAAAAGGAAGGGTCCAGGTGGGCCCGGAGGGCTGTGGTATTTTAAAGAATCATAAACAGAGTCGGTGTGGGCCTTCCTTTTTTGGCCCCGGCAAGCCAAGGACCCCAAATACCACAGGGCTCCCGAGCGGGTGAGGGGAAGTTTGGATCTCCGCGATGTATATGGGGCAATGATTCACGCCACATTCACAACTTGAGTCCTCACTGGCATACTACTTACTATACTGTACTCGTGATGTCAACTCCTCATAACTCAACAATCCTGACTGATTCACCGAACTTCAACACGACATTGGAAGACATCTACCGTATTAGCAGATTATCTCCCCTGATGACGCAGAATGAGGTCAGGCCTACTTCATCTGCCCTTGTTAGCGGTGGTGGTCAAGACCAACCTGCTGACCCCGACGTGAACATGACAATGCCGTCCCCCTTATCCGGCTCGATGGAGCTTTCCGAGCTCATAAACACTGAGGGCGCGTCTTGGTTCGATGAAATCATCGGCATTCAATACGAATCGCCCGCGTCATCTGGTATCTCTCTCTTCCATTCCAACGTCTTCCCTGCTTCTGCAAACGTCTTCCCTACTTCTGGAACTATAGTTTCCCCTTCTGCAAGCGTCGCTTCCTCTTCTTCCCAGGCCCGCCCCGACCATTCCTCTTCTTTCCTCGGCTTTCCAGCCATCTACCACAAACTCCAGAATGCCGGTGCCCCGTTCTGGGCATCGGTTACCTTGGACATTCAAAACTTCCTTTGGGCCAAAATGTCCCAGTGGTTCCACGGACGCGAGCCGACAAAGACTCTTTTTATGGAAATCGTCGGCGAGGCCATTCAAAGGCAACGGTATTTCACTGCGGTTTGGCAGCGAGGTAAGTAGAATTCTTTTGGACAAGGTTTATAAAAGGCTTTGACATTGATTTTTTTCTAGTTCCAGTTACCCTCGACGTGCCGAGGATCGCGAATCTCAATGCGACACGAGAAACAATGATCCACAACGCACTCCAGATCAAGGAGCTCTTGCACGTTATCGCAGCGGAGATGACCACGACGCCTGGAGACGACAAATTCTCGCTGGCCTTGATCGTTTCGGTCCGTATGTTCTTTTACAAAAATGACACTCATCACAATGTTCGACCTTCTGTCTAGTTCACGGCCACATGGATCCGTTATCGTTCCCGCTGCTACCAAAGAGCAGCCTTCATTGTCCTCCCTTCCAAGGATCACGTCTTCCAAATTCCCGGTCTTCTTCCCCCACCTGAACAATTCACTACAGAGTTCCGTTTGAAGTTATCGAACCTCCTCCAAGACCATTCCAACGGATGGGGCCTCCTTCACGAACATCCATCTGTTTCGACTTTGCCGAACTCGTCAACCCAGTTATCATGGTTCGGAAATTCTATCCTCAGAGACAGCGTTCAACGGGCCCTGTACGACCCCGCGTACCAGGGGTGGTTCGGGTTTATAGAAGATGTAAGGAGCAGCGATGGCCATCGCTGCTGGGCCCCCGTGCACACTGCGTCGCCTCGTCAAGTAGGACAAGTGCTTGGTTGGGTGAGTCACTCTAAACATTCCTGCGTTTGATTTTTTTTACTTACCAAAGTAGATTGAAGAACTCCTTACTTTCCACGTTGCGCAAGCGAACAAGACCCGTGGACCCTTCACTAAATACGCGAAACCGCCCGACAATTTCACTGCGCACGACTCCGTTATCAAAAAGGTCAATCGTCACGTCGAATTTCTTTCTTATCTATCTGGCGTCGTAGGGGATGTTAAACCGGATGATCCGTGTGTTCGGATTGTCCAGGGAAGTGGAGAGCAACTGCAGGCTTGCTTGCATGGGTACGAGGATTTCTCCTCGCGCCCCGCTCATCTCCCTTACGATGATAGCGTTGCTGAGTATCGTCGACGGCATTTACGTCATTAATGTGAATAGTGATATACTTTCTGAATGCAATGTATGGCCGGTCCCCTGCCAAGCAGGCTACTTGGTCGATGTTCTGGTGTCACAAACGTATGCAGGGAACATTGATGATGGCTCGCCGCCCGGACGCTCTCATGTCAGTGGTTTCGCTTCCACTCGTGCCACTAATCAGGGAGTTGTGTCGACCAGCAAGCTTCTACCCAGCTTACACAATTCATATGTCCGAATTGATTCCGATGACCATTCAAAGATAAGTTCGTCTCCAATATATATATCTTGGTCCTTTGAGGACGAAAATGCCACAAGGATCAACGGTGACCGAGGTCCTCTGCGCACTCCGCAGGCTCAGCAAACTCCGCATTTTGTAATATAAACGCCGTGACAGGCTCAACGCCTCCTAAAGAGAACGGTCATGGCAGAATTCCACTGCCAATCTGAGTGTGGTGTATTCATCATGCTTCCAGAAGATGGGGTCCCCGCATACCCCCCTCGTCTACCTATGCTTGCCACCAAGCAACTGCAGACCTTACATGAGGCTGGCAGCCCACCCCCCCTTTCAAGCATATCCAGTTCCTCAGCGTCCAGTTCCTCAGGAAGTGGAAGCCCTGGATGTGCCCAGCGGGAGGATTTTTGTGCCAACATCGAACGGGCACACCAAACAAAGGTCTGACTCTTTGTTTGTTACTTCCACATCGCTAACATATGTTGGTAGTTCACTTCACCAAGTGAACCTGTCTCTCGACGGCAGAAAGTCAGGACATGGTATCACGCCATCCTGAGAAAGCGCGAACTTGTCCTTCAAGTTCTTGAGTTGCAGAAAGTCATCGATGAAGTGGAGGACGAGGCTGCTCAGTACTTGACAAGGGAAACAATCGCTCGCTTCCACCAGCAATACTACAATCTTGATGGTGACCTCGTTGTACGCCTGTGATTTCGACTCCAACATTAATGAGTTGGGGTTTGCAGTGAGTTCCGACATGATTTTTCATCGTTTGGTGACATGATTTATTTATAGGAACATTCGTACATTGGTGTACCGCACATTTCGAAAGTTCGTTTGTATCACTTAACAACAGACTAACTTATTATTCGCGCAAGATGTCTGTAACATCTATGTTTTGTTTCTCGCGGCATGAGAGGCTCGTGATCACTCGTTTATTACTTATATTTTCTCCACTTCCTCCTCCCTCTCATTTATATCTATTTGTACCCACACTCTGCGCGTCAGAAGGTCGCGCAGACTGCTGTGGTCTGTATCACAACGCATTATATACCGCGTTGGACTACTGCCAAGTCTCACCAGAATTTTTTTTTTGCTTGATTGCTCGATCAATCGGCTTGACCATAATGTGTGTGGATGGTTGGAGGGCCCTTGAACCGTTACCACCATCATGGTTCGTTTTTCCCACACCTGGGCAAGGCAGTAAAAAGCAGGCAAAAACCTGGCCCCCCAGACTAGACCAGGCCAGGCCACACCCGGCCTACCAACATGACACAACCCGATGCCTATGAGTGACCGAACAACAAGTATGCAACCCACTGATGAAAATGTATTGTTGTCGGTGAGAACTGCATTCCTTTCATTTCCCGAGTCTCTTTCCCGAGTCTCTTTCCCGAGTCTCTCTCACGGTTGGGATCTCCTAGTGCGTGCACCGACTAGTCGGAAAGACTAACTAACTATTGAGAAAATGTCTCTACTCCTTCACCACAATCCTCCGACCTTGGACACGAGGTAATTGGGAAGCTGCGAGTTTTTCCCGTAGACTCGGAATATATGTTGAATTCATCTGGAACACGGCAGCAGATCCTGCATCCACCCTTTGCCAGTGGTTCTTGAAGGATATTCAATTTTACTGGAGTATCCGCCGAAAACATTCCAATGACGGCCTTCAACTCCGTGAGGTAGGTCATTGGTGGCTGTAGAGCAGCGTCAACATTACTGCTCCTTTCTTCGTCCTCTTCAGGGCGTCCAAGTATCTGGCTGGAAACTAGTGTTGCGGCTGGGCACAATACCGGCCGCGTGAGATCATGAAGATAGATGACAAAAATATTCACCGATCTCTACGCAATGATTTGGCTGTAAACCACTACCTGCGCTGGTGGATGCAGTGGACAAAGGAATGACTTCGCCGTGTAAGTGCACGTTGATGTTAGTTCATCTATCACTGGACTCATAAACGGGACGTACTGTGATAATCAACAGTGCTCGGTCTAAGGGAGTCCATTGGAACTGACGCAAATCAATCGGGAGTAAACGTAGAAATGTGATTTACGAGGTGAAACCGCTGACTTCCGAATATTCTGTCGATCTGACATAGCACAAATAATACGTGCTACTATCCGCCAAAAGCTATGACAAATCAGGTTTTGTTGCTTGTACCCGAACGGGTGAGCATCAAGTCATCCATTCGCGATCGGGTAACCTGATCATTCGTCCGAAACTTAATAAATTACATGAAAAATGCCTGCTCACAGTCGGGTAAGTGGAATCATGGTCCACAGACGGAAACTTATTCCCTCCACTCCTTTCCAGTATCTTGCGCATATAAAAGGCCGCCATCCTCGTCTCATTCCCTCAGCATCTGCTCTCGTGCGAGTCTCGTCTCCTTCTCTTCTAATGCCCAGTAACTCTGACGTTGACGAGGCTACCGCATCTGCTGGTCAGAAACGAGGCTCTTCTACCGCATTACAGCTGGGCCCCAGGAAGAAGCCGTCTGTAACATTCTTCATGCATGTACACACCACTAACCACCATATACGGCATCCAGGACAACGCAGGATCCATTGGTCCACCATGGCCGCCATTTTGGGAGGGCAGTTCATGCATTTTGCAATGTCCAGACCTTGCTCACCAATGGCTTGCAAGTCATGGCTGATGAAGATGCCGAACCTTCGGATCTACGGACAGCAGCGTATGTAATCGTAACCTCAATATATTGATCTCTCACTATTTTACTACCAGGGAAAGGAAGGAATATTCGGTATTTAAGGAACTATTGCGATTGACTCCTGGGCTCGAAGCTAGGTTAATGACAGCATCGAACGAAGAAGTGGTCCACTTCGCCGACCTGGTAAGCTGTATTATTCTCATTACAACGGTTGAGACTTACGATGTTGGCAGATTCAAAAAGGTGCAAACGGTGCGAGGGCAGACGATACCAAGGGAATGAAAAGCGCCATTATTGATTGGATCACCCCGAAGGGTCAGTCACTAAACCCCCATATCCCTCGCAATGTCAAGGCTGGTCGCGGTTTTAATCACGAACGTACCGGTGCGCTCTTATGCCCTGCAGGGCTTGATTGGGCCAACAATGAGTGTGTTTCTGACACGTCGTTTCACTATTATCGTAGCTAATAATTTGGTATAGGACGAAAGCAAAACTCGTTAGCGGTCAGATCCAAGTCGCCGGGGATCAATGGCCCGTGTTTCTCTATGCAAGTTATACCTATGATTTAGAGGACCCATGGAACGGACTCCTCCGGAGTGGTCTCCTGATTTCTGTGGGTCTTCGGGTTGGTCGCTTAGTATGTCACCACTAATCCAGTTCGCGGCCAGGCGTATAAGCATATTTTCACTTCGCCGAGTTCTGTGGACCAAGAGCCCAAGGCGACACGGTCTGGAAACGCCCGGATTCATGGTATGCGGTCTGTCACAAAGGCCTCCCTTGCTTACGTGGCAACTCAAGTACGTGTTCCGAATGAATCCATCAATATTATCATCGTTAAATATTTTGAAGGCCCGTTTTGCACTAACGTCCGCTCAAGTGTTTTCTCGTACTGACCACGTGACAGATTCAGAGCGATTCTACAACAGTATACTTGAACTGCTTGACGACTACGATGAAAAGGACGAAGTTGATCAACTAATGACATGGTGGAATCGGTAGGTTTGCTCTTCAATACCAGAGTCTCGTGGTAATCATAATTAAATTTCAGTCAAATATTTCCGCTCTACTCTGACATTGAGCGGCTGCCGTCCAAGAACAGCGCGCTTGCAAGGATACGTCAGAAGCGGGCAGAGTATAGGGAGAGAGAGATGGCCATCGCCGCGGATACTTGAGACCTCTTGGAAACCTAGATGAAACAGAATGCACGAGAAGACATTCTCGAGGGCACCGCGCAGCTGATCTAGATCGATAAGATAACATACTATTGCCATATCAATATCTTAATACACGTATATGAATTATATGTCCACCCCGAAGCAAGAGTGAATTTTTGTCAATTTGGTTGTCCAGCTGAGGTCACTAAAAGGCTGGAGGATCGCTATTGTCGGCTGTCGTCAGCAAGAGAGTGCTGGACGAGAAAAAGTATGGACGACCTACGTTGTCTCGAACAACATCATGCCGGGTGTGATCTATTTTATCAAGCGGAGTGATCCTGCAAGATATACAGTCCCTCAGCATCTGGGCAGGTATATAGCAATGGTAAATACGAGAAAAAGAATCAACAACTTGACACTTACCGCTGAATGAAACTGGTGCAAGAATTATCACGCGCTTTCGAAATTGGAGCGGTCTGCCCCATCGGCACACTGCTGGGGAGCATAGTAAGGCGAGTAAATCCGTCAAACGTGATCGGGAAGGTCGAGCGGCTGATTGTTATCGTTGTTATCAGCAAGAGAGTGCATGACAAAACAATACACGTATGTTGTACGTTGGCTCGAACGACATCACGCCGGGTCGGATCGATTTTATCTCGGAGCTGAGTGATCCTGTAAGATAGATAGTTCGTCAGCATATGGGTAGATATATAGCAGTGGTAAATACGAGAAAAGGAATAAAAAAGTCGACACTTACCGCTGAATGAAACTGGTGCAACTTAATTGTCGCGCGCTCTCGAAACAAATTATCTGCCCCATCGGTATACTGGTGGGGAGCATAGTAAGGTGAGTAAATTGTGTCAAACGTGATCAGGAAGGTCGAGCAGCTGATTGTTATCGTTGTTATCAGCAAGAGAGTGCGTGACAATTATGACAAAACAAATACACGTACGTCATACGTTATCTCGAACGACATCACGCCAGGTCGGATCGATTTTATCGAGCTGAGTGATCCTGCAAGATAGATAGTTCGTCAGCATACGGGCAGGTATATAGCAGTGGTAAAGACGAGAAAAGGAATAAAAAAGTCGACACTTACTACCGCTCAATGAAACTCGTGCAAGAATTGTCGCGCGCTCTCAAAACAAATGATCTGTCCCATCAGTATACTGCTGGAGAGCATAGTAAGGTGAGTAAATGTGTCAAACGTGATCGGGAAGGTCAAGCGGCTGATTGTTATCATTGTTATCAGCAAGTGAGTGCGTTACAAAACAATACACCTACGTTGCATGTTATCTCGAACAACAACACGCCGGGTCGGATCAATTTTATCGAGCGGAGTGATCCTACAAGGTATATAGTCCGTCAGCATCCGGGAAGGTATATAGAAATGGAAAATACGAGAAGAAGAATCAAAAAGTTGACACTTACCGTTGAAGGTACTAAGTAATGTAAGAATTGTCGCAGCCTCTCATCGGCACAGTGCTGGAGAGCATAGTAAGGTGAGTAAATCCGTCAAACATGATCAGGAAGGTTGAGCGGCTAATTGTTATCATTGTTGTCAGTGAGAGAGTGAGTGACAACAAATGCACGCACAACACACACTGCCTCAAACAAGATCATGCTGCCGAGTTGGATCTATTCTATCAAGTGGAGTGATCCTGCAAGACTTATAATTTGTCTGCATCTGGCCAAGTGTATAGCACTGGTAAATATGAGAAAACTAATTAAAAAAGTTGACACTTACCCAGGGAGGAAGGGGTACAGTGTACTACAAGCACTGTCAAATGCTCCCAGAATGAGTGTTCTGTTCTATTAGTATACAGCTTGGAGACAAAGTGAGGTGAACTTTAAATGTGTTTGATATGATCAGGATGGTCAGGGGGCTGGTTGCTGTTGGTTGTCATAAGTTAGAGAGTACATGAACATATTTAGCATTGTAGCTTGTTCTAATCATAAGTGTCTAATCAATCCAGCAATATCTGATCTGATCAATTGGACCATCATAATTATATATTATGAGGTAGATGATCAACAAGATAATGGTAAGTAAACCTTGATCAAATTTTCACCAATCCCCTGATGTGCTCCAAACTTGAAAGAAGATGTAGCACATACAGATTGAGTGGAATACGAATCCGTTGTGCCAAACATTCTGATCTGCGATGGGTAATCAGCCAGGGCATGGAGCTTATAGGTTTGAAGGTTTAGTGTTTTGCGTTGTCGCGTCTGTGTATTCGATGTTGTTTGCTTAGATCCACCTTGATTTTGCTGCGCCTGGCGTCGCAGTCGAGCTTCAGCTTCACGATGCAACTCTTGTGTTGGAAAGTTAGGACAAGTGTTGGCGGCAAAATTGCGAACACAATCGCCGAGGTCCTTCGTCACAATTTCGAAAAGACGCAATGTTTCGTCAGTGTGTAGACGGAGCTTGGCGAGGCTCTGCCAGTGACAGAGTACAAATAACAAGCGTAGCACTTCTGTACCATGGGGATCAGGTAGCAATCCTTCAAAAACTGGAATGGAACACTTTCGACCGGTTCCGTAAGGAGAGAGAGATAATGGAAAGTGAGACAAAGTACCAACCTGTAGTACATCCTCGAAGTCTCGTGCTGCGAACCTCTTCATCTCTGAGACATTTTTACGGAAACGTCGAATTGTGTCGCAGCCAAACGTTGGCACTTGACGAAAACTTCCCCGTAGTCAGCTTTGTTATGGCACTCCTCAGTAGAAATAAAACCTCTCACCGGTGATCAAGTTCAGCCAGTACAGTATTCTTTAGACTATCCACCATGCGAAGCAAGTGGATAAAAATGGCTTTCCAAACGCCGAGTTCGAATTCATGCAACAAGTCAACGACTAGCATGACAAAGAAGTCAAATCCCATCTGACGAAGCCTTTCTGAGAACGCGTTCTAGACAGCAACTTGATATGATTGATTCCATTCCGCAGCTCGAGAGCACGCACCAGAGTCGGGACCAGAGATTCCGGCTTGAGGAGCGCTTCTACCTGGGGAGTGTCAACGACGTATTGCTCCTCATAAATAAGCTTCCGCGCAGAAGAGATCTTCGACAACCTTTCTGCTGTGTCGTGCCGAGATAAGTCACGACGTTGCATCAGGTCATTTTCAGTAGCTACGTCCTGTACTTTGTCCTTAGGGATAAGGCATCTTGGGCACGGGCATCCTCCAAGATTGCGGATGTTGGCTATGAGTACTCTATATGTCGGGTAACGTCAACTATAGGTTTAACCAGTTAAATAAAAACCTACTTTTCAGGGTAATCTGCAGAATACGTAAAGATCCTTGGGAAGACTCGTCGCCTCTTGATGCCATCCCCACACATAAATGGTATACCGTGTTCATAGGCACGGAGAAATTCATCATCCAAGATGTCTTTCCATTGTGCGTGAAACAGTTCCCTGCGGCAATGAGTAAAAAATTGGTCATTGGGAAGCTTCTCTCCTCCGGCATGCTCCATTACGAAATCCCTAAACTCATCAGGCAACTGGATTTGAACACCGAATTAGATATGAATTTCAACGAGCTATGAACACGCAACTGTCTGAAAATATGCAGCGTGCGAACAAAGGTTCGCACTTGGAGCACATCGCTGATACTTGGACTCGTTTCCGAAATAGACATACAGCGGCCACAATTTTGCATCGCCGAAAGATGTCAGCTGTGTGGAATCTGACCAAAACATCAGTGCCACTATACGTCGAGGTAAAGTACAGCCACCATTGAGCTCTGGGGCCACGTCCTGTAATTGGCGGTGTGCTGTTACGAAAGCTTCCGAACAGAAAAGTTCACCATATACGCCTATCTCTTCAGCCGTAGATGGACGTTTCCACCGCAGGATGTAAGGATCGAACTGAAAAGATCTGCAGCGTGCAGGGTCCGAGAGCTTATCACGAATTATCGAGATAAGTGATCGGCGATGGAAGCTAGAAATGGTGTAGTTTCTCGGTCCAGGATGTAATGAACGCCGGGAAAAAGGAACAGAGATGGTAATGTTTCTCTGCATCCAGCCGTCGTCCTCAGGTAGCCATTCTTGTGAGTCAGACCCGGGAACCGAAGGCGGTATGTGAGGGGTGCCACGGACGCGCGAGCAGCCTAGTTCGCGGTCAATGGTAGTCCAATTGGTACGGCACAAGTCCTCGGACCGAAAATCCGGACTTCCGATGATATCGATGAGCTTTTCGAAGCCTCTCTTGGACTTTTGGACACCGTGGTTCCAATACCAATCACCTATGCGCCACGAAATCTTGTTCGGGTAGGGATGGTATGGATTTTCCAGATTGGTTGGCTGGGAAGCAATCGCTCTAACTCGAACTTCTACTCCAGGTTCTGGAAGCGGATCAGCCCCACTCTGATCTTCAGGATCGTCGACGGGAATCGAAGCCTCGTCGTATATCCGAAACAAGCCGAAAGAATTCACTTCAGTGACCAGGATGGAATGTCGTTGCTTTGAGAGAGCTTGGACGATTTGGTTGGTCGGATCAGATTCTGGTGAGGCCGGTGGACCTTCAGTGACGATAGAATGATAAGGGTCTGAGTTGACCATGTTTGCTTTAGGTGCGGCCACTGCCAGTACATCTTGTGGAGGCAACGGCAGGTGTGGCTCTGGGAGCATATCCCGAAACCGTTTCGGAAGCTGACGGTTGACTCGTCGGCCCCTACGGACAGACAAGGGTATCGACTCATGATCGCCCTATACCCATATTAGACGACTGTATTCCTGATAGAGAAAAGTGTAGCATGTAAACACACCTTGTCGAGCTCGGGCTCTGAAGTGCACGTAGCTCCGATCTGATTCTCAGTTGTTGACAGGGACACTGCAAGTTGCGTTGTAGCCAGTGAGGTTGGTAAGTCTGAACATGAAAATATGATATAAGCCATTGTTTAGGTTGGTGAACACAAATTGCTTACCATCACCGGCTTGAACAGGGTTTGCCAGTGAGTTCAGAGGCGCTGATAAGTCATCCCCCAACAATTCGCTGCCTTGAACGCGACGCTTCTTGGCATGATAGACCTCTTTCGCCTGTTTGAGTGCGTTTGCCAAACGTTTCTTGCCCTTTTGGCAGCCTTTCTTGTGTCTGGTGAAAGCCCCGGCGTTGTCGAAAAGGCGACCGCATACGCATGTTTGATTGGAACTCGGAAACATCAGTAGTTCCTAGACCCAAAATGATACGATTATATACTCATGTGCACGTGACTACCGATTTACAGCAGTTTCAAAGTAGGTCAGACGAACGGGGACTCAGCCACGCATACTAGTCCGTAGTCCGTCAAGCGGTGTCCTTGGGGTTTGATCACACCAAATGCGACAAGAGCGTCAGTGACCAAATCAAAATCGGGTTTGAGCCCATGCTCACCATCTATGCCAAACTTATTCCATGCCGTCGCAGCAGAGGCGCGCATGAATATTGAGGGTGGTACCATACAGTACGATGTAGAAGTTGCCGACTAACAAATAATCTAAGTAGGGAAGTGTCGTCATTAACCACGTCGCGAACAATGGAAAGCCACGGATAGTGGACCACTCTTTAAGCCCAGGTTGATCATGCCGTGCATTTCTGCGTGATATCCGCCTCAATGAGCTTTAGTATCCAAACCTCTGGAATTTGGGTGTAGAGCGCGACAAGAGAGTTCAAAGCGGAACCGTGGACGGTGTGGAGAGAAATATCATTCCACAGTGTTTGCGCATATCTAGTGTGTATCAGTCGTGACTGCGTAAATGTGGGGGTTGTAATGGCATTGGAGTTGGTGCACAAATGAATACCTTCTTATCGGAGACAAGAACAGGGACTCGCGTTCTTGAGTTGGAAATCAAGATCTTGACCTGAGCGACGAAATTTCATGGCGTTGATGTTCCACCTTCCAAAATGGCTAGATCCGGACTGACCAGGCTGGTCGCGTGATGAAGTTAAAAAACAAGTGTCGACTAAGATCATGTTCGAGTCAATCCCTGTGTACTCTTCCCTGAGTACCGCTCCCCCCTTGATCTCGGATTCGAACTCGTCCGGCCTGTCCAACCGTGTACGGAGTGTTGTTGTTGTCCTCCGCGTTTGCGTTCCTGTCGCCCCTCACCTGAATGGCGATGGCGATCTCGTCCAACCCCGTTCCAGATCACGTCGACAATGCCACCCCACCACAGTCCTGAGATCGTCAATAACTGACGCCTCAACACGCCAGACAGGAATTATTACGAAGGTTACCAGTGACTGTAACGTACGTTGTAAGCGGAAAGCAGGGTGCGATAAAGAAAGTGGTCCTAGACTCGGACCCTCAGTGAAGGATTACTGGCATGATATCGGCGTCAAAACTGCAGCGATTGGTCCTACGACAGCTTCATTTCTGCGAGACGAGAGTCATCCTGTGGAGACTAACGCCGGATGCCGATACTATTAGACAGGACAACGACAGGTACTAAGTAACGTACTTTGGTATTCTCGTTCTATTCTCCCCAACTCCACGAGCATTCCTTTGACAAAATCAAAGTTAAGATAGATGAATAATACAATAGTCCGTGGCTAGTGAGAGCATTGGACGGAATATGATTAACAGAGAAGCAGAGTGGGCAGACGGGAAGACGGGCATACGGTATCCCGTAGGTGGGCAGACGACAGGTAGAGTGGCAGACAGGCAGAGTGGCAGAAGTGGTAGACGGGTAGTCTTGATACAATCCATTTTGGGTACGGTGCTCTCACGAGCTTCGGAACATTCCGATCACCAAACCGTCTGAAGAGTTTCGGTTGAAGACTAATAATATATTACATTACTTAGTCCGTGGCCAGTGAGAACGCATTGGACGTAATATATCATTAAAAAAGAAGCAGATCGATGGTAGAAGAGTGGGCAGTCTGAGTGGCAGACGGGCAGAGTGGCAGACGAGCAGAGTGGCAGACGGGTAGTCTTGATACCATCCATTTTGGGTGTGCTCTCACGAGCTTCGGAACATTCCGATCACCAAAACTGTCTGGAGACTTTCGGTTGAAGATATCGCATCGAATCACGGTTGCCGTTGCTATTTTCGTACATATTCCCTACGCATGAGTACGGGCTCCACCTCTCGCACGCAGAGCAAGTTAAAAAAATCCTACAACAATCTGGAATGTGCGCGGGAGCTTGCCCAGAAAAGCTCGGACTACTCTACACATACAATACGGCCTGCCCTGTAATACTACAGCATGTCTGTAAAACTGCCATAATCAAACACCGTACCCGTTGCAGTTGGATTCAGCAGAGGCCCTCCAAGTATCTATAATCTTGGCCTCGACTGTCACGGTGATCGCCGGAACAAGGTCCAGCAAGAGTTTGCCGTTCATAATGCCACCGATCAATGATATGTCCCGAAAGGTGTATTTCCCCAAATTTGACAAATTGACTGATAATTGAATTCACCCGAATTAGACCACTGGGGTCAGTTTAAAATCCCGTAATTATCTATCTAGTCGATCACTACATTGTATCCGATCAAGGCTCGGCGATGCGGTGGAATGGGAATAGCGCAGAGTGGCAGACGGGCAGAGTGGTACTACCGTAGACGAGCAGGGTGGTAGACGGGTAGAATGGCAAACTTCTGCCAGGAACGGGGTTCTCTTCCATTTATGGAAGGACATGACATACACTGTCTTCGCGGTTCCAGGGGGAGGACACCTACTAAGTTAAGTTGTGCATTGGCGAACAAGGGAACGACTCAACAGCAATGATACCAATGGGTAAATCGTTCCGGTAACTTCGGGGAGACTCGGAGCAATCTAGCAAGCTGGAATGGAATTAGTAGAGTATGTTAAATTTACAAAAAGGCTTGCCAGCGTCCGAGTCATTGAATTAGGCAGATTCAGGCTTGTAACAGTCTTCCAAAGCTTGAAGCTTCGGAGTGCCTCGCTCGAATCTGATCAATAAGATCGAGGTGTGTTTGGAAAAATGTATATTTGAATCATTCCGACTGCACGCTGGCCATTCCTGTTATCCGCCTTCGAAGTTCGTAACTATGACCTCTCGTGTCACACAGATGCCATTGTCTCCCATCCATTTTCAAGCTGCCAACTCGTCCTTCCCCATTCCAAACCAAGCTTGTACCAGGACTAGTAGTCCACGAACTCCTGTCGCTTTCAACAGAAAACGACTTCTTGAGCCAGCCATGCCCAGCGTACCCACCGGAGAGAACATTACCCACCTTCCCAAGAAACGGAAAATTGTAGAGACGTCTGTAAGTGCTCTGAGCCAAATACCTTCTAGTCACTATACTCATTTTTGAGCTTATTCAAGTTTAACCCTGATCAAACCCGGGCCCATGAAGCGAAAGAGTACATGACTACGCAAATGCTCCATCTTGCTCGAAAAAGTCGAGATGTTTACAATGCAAAAATTCGTTACCAGCACCTTCGTATGCAGGAACTGGAGATGATAAAGACTATCATGCACGACGAGTTGGAAGACGCCCAGGGATCCCTCCATCGGACGGAGCATCAAATCGGCCAGATCCGCAAAGATCTGTGTGGCACGAAGGTGATGGTAGGGGGGAACATCCAACGTTGGGGCCTCCTCTTTGGTGCGCCCTCTGGCGCTAGTAGTTCAAGTGATAGTGACGGGGATTCCGGTTCCGACTGCAGCTCAGACTCGGAATGTAGTGGCAGTCCTCCGAGTCGTTCACGCCCGCACTAGTAGTAGTAGTACCGGCAGCACTTACTCATTTACCACCAGCCCCAAAATTTTACCTAGCTCAATCTCAGATTTTATGTATGAATCCCCGCTGTAGTAGTTTGTACGTTGGTATTATATCTGTTGTGCTTCTAGAATTCGGAACAAATACATTGAAGAGTAACGGCACTGGCGGCGACCTCGAGACTCGGAGCGGCTAATAATTGGAGGCTGCACCGTGACCTGGCTGTTTCCTGCCGAGCAGACGGAGTTTGTTGCCAGTCACGCGGTTCCTGCACGTAATTATCCGCTTTTGTAGTAAGTGACGATCGTTTGAATCAATGACACTGCTGGTCTGACTCCTAGCCCTCCTTGGCAGCAGTATTTTAGTTTGTACGCTAGAATTATATCTATGATTGTGCTTTAGACTAGAATTCGGAACGAATACGTTGCTTCAAGAGTATAGTAACTACTAACGGCACTGGCGGCGACCTCGAGAGCGGCTGTTCGTGCACGTAATTATCCATTTTTGTATTACAGTGCCAGTGACGATCGTTTCAAGGACGCTGCTGGTCTGATAGTCCTCAAGGCTTCTGCTGGGATTGCGTGCACGTAATCGCATCGGTACTATCTCCATTGATAATTCAATACAAATTATACAATACATTTTCCGTTGGCTAGAACATTCAAAATGACTAAAGACCCCGCCGGGACTCGAGGCCTCATCGTGTCCCCAGTATAAAGATTGATCGAGGTAAAGCCCAGACGACCCAACCATCGCAATACTCCTGACTCGGGATGGTCGACTCCCCATTTTATGGCTTACTACTAGGTACCACTACCAGTCCCACCAGAGCTGCTGCCGCTAGCACTCAGGCTGCCAGTGGGGCTGCCGGCGCCGCAACGATGGGTTCTTTTGCTCACGGTCAGGTTAGTACGAGTTATCTCTCCGATTCAAGTTCATCCTCCTGACCATAGGCCGCCCCCGGGGCTTGCATCTTACAGCTCTCGCCTGATGGTTCCATCAATTTTTTTGATGGGTCCCATACTTTCCACCCCTACCTCCCGGTTAGTACGGCCGCCAATTTGAACACAGCCAACAATTCCGAGTCGGAGGTTCCCAAGTCTTCTTCGGTTGGTCCTACACGATCGAAAAATTCGAAACGTCGTGCGCAGACTCGTACTAGCCATCGCACCAGCTCCCAGATGTCATCGCAAGTTCTGAGTACTGGAGATAATAATCGGGATGATTCAGTGATCCGAAAGAAGGATCTCACTGAACCTGACAAAGATAATTTTAGCCGGGCATTCGATCTCCTCGTGTTGGAGATCCTGACAAAGGACCTTGCATGGGATTCACCCGACCTCAACGACTACGCACAGGAGTGTCTCGTTCAGGCCAGTCTTGAGAGTCTCCATGGTTCGTGGAATTTCTACTAAATGGGCAGCAACTTAAACTGATATTCGACTACTACTCAATTTTTAGAGACTCCATACGACGACTTTATGCGCAAATTGGTAAGGAAGTCTAATTTCGAGAGTTTGCGACCTACTAACAATTAAAACCCTTATTTCGTAGTTTTCAAACCAATTACAAACTCTTCGCAGCAAGATCGGGCAGGCAGCTGAGGCTGAAGCCGCAAAAAAATTTTGCCTAGGCGAAATCGTCGATCCTGAAGGTGTGCTCGCACCCAACGACAAGAGCATTGCAGTCATGCGCTACCGCGAAAAGATAGTCAATATTGAAACGTGGAAAGACTATTTCTTGCACCACTATGACGAAAAAGATGTAAGTTTTGTGTCCTGGTATTTTATTTCACCGATGTAATTTCGTTGTACCTCAGGGTTTCAGTTTCTTCGCCAATCCGGTATTCCGCAATTTTCACGTTAATTTGTGGTACGGCAACTCGAGCTCACCCGTGGGCCGCCAAGACGAAGTCAAATTGTGGAAGACGACTCCACTTGCCATGCTTGCAACTTCTGCTTCTGCTGTACGTACTATTAGAGCAGTCCTCATACATCATCGTTGAAACGCATCTCAACAACATCACGCAGCTCACATATGGCCTCCGCCGTGCGACAAACTCACAGTTAACCTCACTGCCAGTGCCAGAGGCACAGCCGCGGCGACATGGCATCCGTTTTTCCAAATCCTACAATCGCCTGCAACAATCGATCCTGGAGGGAATGAAAGGACTGGGCATTTACGGAGATGATACCATCCAGCATAATTTCCAGAAGCTGCTCTTTGAGCTCCACCAGCGGGGACTGTAAGTGTCTGATGATCTGAAAATCACGCCCCTACTCACACCTGCAACAGCAGATTGCTCGAAGAGTCTGAGCCCAATCTAGCCAACATGAACAGGAGCTTTTACTTGCCTTCTGTGGACGAGTTCCGAGCAGCTTTCCCAGCCAACACCCAGCCGCCCAACCACCCAGACGGTTTCTTCCCCGGTGGAGAACCTGGACACTCGGGGTTCACAAATTACGACAACGAAGACACTGGCAGCCAGTGGATGTTATCTGGAGGGTTCGGGTTGTAGGATTCCTAGCCTTAGGATTTGTAGATATCGTCATGATTCATGAATCGTTTTCGAAGCAATCGAGAGTACTCGTGCATTGTACACTTGCGTTCAATTGGCCACTGTGAAGGTCCGACTCGGACAGCACCTCGAAAGCCCTAAGCGTCCCTACTGGTAGATGTCATGGAAACAGACAAACTAACGTGCTTGTCCCCGTCCCAATCACATCAAACACCATAATCTACTTGATACTAGACTCGACTAACGTGAATTCATTGGGGCCATACTCATTGAAAGGGTCTTCAAGTTGCTGACAAAATACTGTACATGGATATCGAAATCAATGGTAGCGCTGCCGCATGTTTTGATCCATCATCCAACTGACCCTGACTGACTCGGCGGAGCACCTACTGATCACAAACGCTCGGACTTTAACTTACTGGAAGAGAGCGCAGATTATCTCTGGATGTATCGTCTCCCTGGACAGAGGTAATTCATGCCACCTTCAAGTTGGGTGTCAGCTCGATCATCGTCGAGACGAACGCTGCGTTTTGAGACTACCTGGTTCAGAGCCAGCGACTCCATCAGCTGAACCCACCACCACGATTGAAGGTTGGTTGACAGCACGCACTGGCAAAAGAGGAGAACTTGAAGGTAGACTGGTCACCAGTCTCAGGCTACATATTGATCCTGTACTATGACTCGGACTGTTGTGTTCTCCGAGTCCATACATCCTGCCAGCCTGGAGGACACTCAGGCTTCAAGTTATCGGATGTAATAGCGGCACTCGTGCGCCAAACCCCCGACTCCGGCATCAATTGTTTTTTTTACAATTTTGGTTGCAGTGTACTTCTGTTTCAAATTGCCGCATGCAAGTCCTCATTAATCATTTGTGATTCACGTCATACAAAAATTGTAGCACCGTTATAAAGCGGATCATAGTATATTGTATAGTCTCGAACATTATTTAGAGATATTGGTAAGTGAATCACTTTGCAATGCAGAACGCGCAAAACCCTCCTCCATCATACCTACTTATCGGACTTTGAATTGGACTGTTTTCCTACATTGGCAACCCTCCTATGTAGTAGCAGTGAGTGCGTTCCTTGTCAGACCTGTTCGTCGCGGTTTTTCCTACACGTCGACGTCCTCGAATATAGACCAGAAAGCCTTTTTAAAGACCTTGCTTCTTTCGAAGACACATTTCCCCCTCGGGGCGGATCCAGCAAAGTCGGAGAAACTGTTCAGAAAGAAAACATGCGACGAGCTCTATCAATGGCAGGTTGGTCGCGGATACCACTCTTCCGGTTCATCTTGTTCAAAGTGTTCGTGTTTCCCAGTCGCAGAACGCCAAAGGTCCATGGTTCGTGATGCACGATGGGCCACCATATGCAAACGGACACCTCCACATAGGCGCTACCTAGGCGCTACCTACTTATGGTCCAGTACCCCGTCGTTGACATTAGTTTATCAGGCCACGCCCTGAACAAGATCCTGAAAGACATCATCAATCGTTTCCATGTCTCTATTGGTGATCGCGTCCAGTCAGTGGAAAACGCGTGCCTTGTGTCAGGGAACTAACATGAGAATAGCTACATATCCCTGGGTGGTACTGTAATGGGCTACCTATAGAGAACCAAGCTCTTCAGGATTTGAAGGTGAGCACTGTTCTAAGCGCATCAATCCCGACTTCCTACCACATTTCTTTGTTTTCAAAGGAAGACCCGCATACAATTCCAGCATCTACCATCCGTGCACCAGCGAGGAAGACTGCTGAACGAGAGATGGGGATTCAACGAGAAGAATTCGAAAGATTTGGTATCATGCAATGTGGAGCAATGATAAGTCAACCTATCGTACACTTGGTAATGACCTCCTTGGCATCATTGATCAGAGGTCACTGATTATTTCCAGATCACCAGTATGAACTGCGGCAACTTCGTATTTTCCAAAAAAATGGTATCCAGAGGTTTGTTCCTTGTCGCACAACAACCTGGCGACTTACTGACCCACGGAGCCTGCACTCCAGGCATATACAGAGACTATCGACCTGTTTACTTCTTCCTCGCTTCCTCGCTTCGTCGTCCCCCCTCTAGATTCTATCTTCACTCTTCGCGATATGCGCCAACGTCGGGTTCGGCCCCTCCGTTGTCGGCGACTCGTTGCCATGAACGGCGAGTCCCCCGGGGTGATTCAAGCACAAAAGGCCCCTTCTACAGATCCAGACTTCCATCCCGTCTGCTCCTCCTCGCACTGGTGCCCGTAACACTGGTCCACGTTGGAGCGTGGTGGCTGTTATTTTCAACACTCGCTGCCACTAGCATATGGCTTCCTGGCGCCTCGTCGGCGTATCCGGCGGATGAGGGACGAGTTTATAAGATGTCACAAAGTTCGCTTGGGCGAAGGTAAGGAATCCAACTTGTAGTATCATTTCTCCACTGACTTCTGTTCATCTTCATCTCTTTTTTATTTATTTTATCAACGTGACCTTGATAGCGAAGTCTTCGTGATCGTATCGCTGACATTATTGCTGCCCATACAGTACTACATACTATGTCTCGAGCAGTTCGCGAGGGACAATGGATCCCTGGAGCCAGATCACCTCCAACCGTCATGGTGTCCGTCCGCATTTGGTCGTTAGAAAAGCGCTGTTCCGTCCAGGTTGGCTGGCTTTGTATAGACACGGCCAGCTTCAGGTCCGTCGCCGTCCCGCTCGATTTCTACGCTTCCTAACCATGTCCAAGTCTCTGTCAGCGCCATCCCTGTCGCTCTATAAGCCTTCGCCGTCATATCCATAGACAACACCCCGTAAGTCGAGCCTTGTTTCATTCGTTTGCACCTTGACCACAACCTCTCCGACAGTGACCGGCGCCTGGAAGCCCCTGCTCCTCGCGTTCGCACTTGGAGGCGCCTCCGCCGCCCTCCTCTTCCTCGCTTCCTCGCTTCGTCGTCCCCCCTCTAGATTCTATCTTCACTCTTCGCGATATGCGCCAAACCCAAAGACTACCACGCTTTCCGTTCGCAGGGCCTTTTTAACTCAGCAATGCTGTGTCATGTGGATGGCGATGGGTAAATTTTCGCAACGTGCAATGGATGTCATACCTCTGGCGATAGAAGGGGAAGCACTTGTTGGCTTAGAAGTGCTGAATAAGGCTCCGAAGCCGTGGTAAAGATCTTTGGAGGTTACGGGACGCTCTTGACAGTTGAGAGGATCAAGCACAGATCCCCCTATGACTTGAAAACGAACGAGCCTGTCATCGTAACGTGAAATCCCCATGCGGCTTATTTCACAGAATCCGAGTGCTGACCACTTGTGATACTCATAGGACGACGTCGCAGTGGTTTGCTGATTTGGAGGATATCAAAAACGATGCAATGATTACGCTCGAGGACGTGACATTCTTCCCGCCTGCCTGTACGTGGTCATCGTATATCCCCACAAAAGGCTGCTAACATCGTTATTCAGCCCGCAATTGTCTTACAACTTTTATCCAGTCTCGCTCGGAATGGTGCATCTCACGCCAGCGTGTCTGGGGCGTTCCGATACCATCACTGCACCACATTCCCAGCGGCACCGCCGTCCTCACTCCTTCTTCCCTATCTCACATCCTACATGTGCTAGATGAAAAGGGTATCAGTTATTGGTGGGACGGACCTGTCAACGAGTTCCTCGCTCCGGAACTCGTAGCCGAATACGGTCAGGCTGGATGGAGGAAGGGCACAGAAATGATGGACGTATGATTCGACAGCGGAACGAGCTGGTCTATGCTTGGCAATATAGAAGGAAGGAAACATTGTGCGGATATCTGCATTGAGGGTCAGATCAACATCGGGGATGGTTCCAGAGTCAATTGCTGACTGCGGTCGGTGCTACGGATGGCAACACGACGCAGGCGAGTCCGTACATCCACGTGGTGTTGTAGGTTTCCGTTTTTTGGGCCACTGTCGGATGAGGCTGACGGTGCTTAGGACAAGAAGAAGGAACCAGCTTATGGGGCAGACGTCCTTCAGCTCTGGGCAACAACCATTGAATACTGGCGTGATAGGTCTATCGGCCCTACGGTGCTCGCACAGACAGCGGAATCTATGCGGAAAATCAGAAAATCAGCCAGATTCATGCTAGGGAATATCAGTTCCACGGTCTCGCGAGACAGCTCAATTCACTGCAATATAGAAAAGAAAGACCTGGGTGACCTGGGTCTGGTTCGTGCTTTGTACACTGATTAAAGACAGTTTACCTCGAAGCAGGCGGAGCGGTACGTCATGAATGAACTATATAAACTCGAAAAAAACAGCTCTCGAGGGCTATGCGACGTATAACTTTCCTCGAGGTATGTCTTGAGTACTTGGCTACGTAAAGTACTGACGCAGCGTTCAAGTTATGGTCGCACAACCGAATTTTGCGAACATTACGCTTTCGTCTTTATATTTTGATATCACAAAGGACGTCCTATATGCTAATGATGTTCAAAGCA
This sequence comes from Leccinum uliginosum, assembly GCA_038091455.1. Classification (NCBI taxonomy): domain Eukaryota; kingdom Fungi; phylum Basidiomycota; class Agaricomycetes; order Boletales; family Boletaceae; genus Leccinum; species Leccinum uliginosum. The sequence continues at coordinate 21,673 of JBBPOM010000095.1, forward strand.
TCGAGCGCAGAGTGGCCATTGATACGCTCAAGCGAGTGAGTGTCTTCCATAGTGAAGATCGAGAAAGGTGTTTTACGCCACGGTAGATTCTGCAAAGCATAACATCGATACTAGCTCCAGTTCTTCCATATCTCGCGGAAGAGATCCATGCCCATTGTGGAACAGAAGCTTCCGGCCGCTCTTTCTTCACGGAGAAATGGGAACCACTAGTATGAATGTTCATGATAATATTGGTGTACAATTGACATGTTCCTTGTTCCTACAATCAGAGTACCGAATGGGAGGATCCTCAAGCTGATAAAGATATGGTCAACTTACTAACTGTGCGCGGTGCGGTGCTGTCGTTGTTGGAGAAAGCTCGGGAGACAAGTACGCGCTTGCACAACAATTGTACGGATCACGCTAACATTGCCCCAAGGAATATGAAGGGTGCTTTGGAGGCGCAAGTTATAGTCACCTTGCCAGCTGATACAAGAGGGGTAGAGCTCGTGGAATTGCTAATGCGTGAAGGTCAGTTATGACAATCACTTGGAGAGCAGATTAGGCGAATCAAGAACATGATCAGCGGACTTTTCAAAGACGCTCTTTATTGTCTCCATCGTGACATTAACAGCGACGGTCGACGCGGCATCAGCTTCTCCGGTATGGGGATATAGTGGTTCGCTCAGTATACCAGGTATGCAGAGGCATGGTTATTTATTGTCAGCAGAATCTTGACCAGTTCGCTAGGCTCAGACACGTAAATAGGACTCCACATCCGGCCCGCCTGGCTGCATAAATGCCCTCGCTGCTCGACATATACACGGCATAAGATGATCTCTGTTTGAGGTGCGCGGACGTGATGGGAAAGCTTTGAATAACAGATACGAATATGTATGTACTAGCTTGTGACCATGTCGTAATAGCCGTCGGCCAGATCTAGCACCATACTAGAACAGGGGCTAAATGTGCAAAAAAAGGAAGGCATTACATATGGCAAGTTTAATCGCACCACATCTTTTGAATTGCAACGTCGAACTTGTGATGCAGTGCCTTTGGGTTTGGCAGCCCGTTAGGGCCAGAGTCACCCACTATTGTCACCCCGACGACAGTAATAGTTGCCGAGAGAAGTCTCTTCAGTGCACGAGGCCATTCGCTTGCCTCTGACGACTCGTTTTTCGACCATGCCCCATGCCGACCGTTTGCACACGCTTCCCAGTCTTAAGTCGCAACCACATCCACCTCTGCCTCCGCGGCTACGCCCCCATCCTCATTTAGTAAAAAGCCCTCCTTCGCCTTCATTCGAAACGCGTTCAAGGCCACTTTGAAGAATAACACCGACGTACCTCCACTCCCAACCTTGGATCACCACCAGACGTACCCCATCTTGAAGAATCCATTTAACAGATCAACCTCTTCGCTCGCCCATCCCACCGGCGCCATATTGAAGCAAACGAATGCCCCCAGCCCCCCCCCCACCATCAACCACGCCCTCCAACACCTGGTGAATCCCGTCCTTCTCGATCTACGTCTCGCCCTCGTGGTCATTCTGCGGCCCTCTCCCACAATTCACACTCTGGCTCGGCCTTTTTTTGTCTCGGAGAATGGCAGCGATCACGGCCATCCGTTTGGCCATAACCCAAACCATGCATTCTTTCTTGGCCATGCGCCGAATTCACCATCCCCTGTTCCACGAGTGCCTGAATCACTGGTCGCTCCGCGAAGCGAGAGCCCAATCATAGGATAAGAGCGAAGAGCTCGGTTCCTCAAAAACTCCGGCGGATTACGCTTTGCACGCACTCTTCATTCGATTCGCTACCCTTGCAGAGGCAGAGATTGATGCATTTGTCCGCGAATGTCCGGTAAGCGTTTTGATCTGATCATCGAGCTCGGATCTTCTATGGAGACTCGCATCCTTTTGTCATGGTTTACGCTACTAACACATGCTTGTCACCAGGACGCTGATTCGATACTGACCGACTTCTTCGGTCCCTTGGCAAAATTGCACAGAAACGTGCCAAGGAGGTTGTAGACACCACCACGCGCTGGCGTCGTGGTATGCACGACTCTCCTTCAAACCGATCCTACCCCTCAGACGTCTGAACGCGGATTTCTTGCTGCAGTCTATGTCATGTGCAGAGCACTGAATGCTGTTCTATCTGTGCTTCCTGCGAATGCACTAAGTGATACGTCGGGATATGGATTGGAAGAGCTTGCTTTTGAAGATTTATGTGCGGGAGTCTTGGGCTATTCGGCTAACCTAAGGTACGTTCGTACCACGGATCATGTATATCCATTTAATGGTTGTTAACGACATTATTGAACACAGATTCTTGAGTGTCACAGATCGGTTCCTCGATGAACTTGCGCCTGTGTCACATGGACAAGTTGCGAAAGACTCGGATACAAAGTTTGAGAACCTAGTGAAAGGTTTGCGGTATGTACAAATACAAGTAAGTCAAGATACGTGGATGTCTGGAGTAGTCGTCATAGCCACCTAATTCGATGGATAGGTCTGGCCGCCGGAGGCATTTTGAGAAGGCGTTGAATTCATGGAATCCTTGGCAAAATCATTTGATAACGCACGCGGATTGCGTTTTTAAGTGGCTTTTGCGGAGACGCTTACGCGGCTGTTGCATGGTGGGAATTTGATCTGTTGTTGGCCATGGCATGACACCTGAACAAATTTGATCCAGGTTGCTCAAGCTGAAGTAAACCATCCGCAGTGGGAGAAAGCGATGGAGAAGATTTACCCTCGTGCGAAGGAGATGATGGTCGAAACCCCGATATTGGCGTGTTGCGTATCCGTTGGCAGTTACAGCCCTGTGTGTGGCACCGCACCAATTTTTCCTGAAAAAACTGGATGGCTTGTTTCGAATATGGGATCGGTAGATTGAAGGTGCCGTCTCAAATTACTTTGGCTTGCCGACTCTGCAATGCTTACATCCCGTTCCGCAGGACAAACCGTATCGCACTCCCTTTCTGAATGGGGTAGTCCGCTTGATCTGGACATATCTTTATCGTTGTCAAGAGCCTGCGTCGACCAGCACATCAAGACTGGATGGGATCTTGAAGCACTTTTTCCCTACGGGTCGACCAAATGATTTGTCTTTCCACCTGAAGAACATCTCGAGCCATTCATCTGTGTCGTCCACTTTATTATCTCTCGTTACTTTGAGTATGGATGCGACTTCTGCATGGAGCTCCTGCAAGAATCCACGAGCGCCAACGGCACATTGGCCCTCGAACGCATTGGGATCCTGGTGCAGGCAATCCTCTTGACATTACATGGCCTCGTGCGCGACGAACCGACACCAACTTGGCCATCCAGTGCGGACTTTTCGGCGATACCATCATGGGGTGATTACCCCTCCCCTTCAGACATTCTTTCGCCTTCGGTGCTCTCGCAGCCTGGCATCCAGGATTTTGTTGACCGTTTTGGTGCGGCAACCTCCACCATTGCACAATCATGTTTCAAGGCAGTCGGTCACATGTCCGTCTTCGACGAGCAATGGTCACTGGCACGTTCTGCGTCTGGCAGCGCGTCATCTTTTGAGGAATCCCATAACCAGGTCATCCGTCGGCATCCGGAATGAGCTGTGGCGTATCCGAACCACCTGGTTTTCCACATCAGCATCCTACAGACGTGTTATCAGTCATGGCCACGGTACCTACACATCCCATCCATCTCCCTTTCTAACGCGGTTGATATGCTTTTACGAGGCGTTGTGTATGTTGAGCCTCGGGTGGGCGAAGTTGCAGGGGCGGCTCTGAGAAGGTTCATGAAGGACGCGTCGTATGCACCAACGGTGCTCAAATGCTTCACTGTGTTCTTGTTTGACCCCAGGAATGTCAAGCGGGAATGGAGTGGCCACCGTATTCTCCTCGAAAGCGCAAGGTTATTGAATCTTTGGACTGGCATGGTGGATACTTGGATTACTGGGTTCCCCGGGAAGTTGAAGCAGGACTCGCCTGGAAGTGATGGCCGTCCGCTGTGTTGGCATCAAGCCTGTACGCTCGCTCATCCCCCTTTGCCAAGGATTTCGCAGCGGAGGCCAACTCGACCAACCATCCCACTACTTTCTCATTCCTATTTTCATCCCTATTCGAGAGTGACATGAAGGATTGTCCCTTCCTGCAAGGTTTCGATGAATTGCTGGATCGAACCGAGTTGGATCGTCTCTTCAGCAGTGAAGGAGGTGCGCGAAGCCCAACACTCTTCTTCGGATCGCAGACAGCAACGTAGAGAAAGACCGCAGAATATGGCGCTCCATCTACCCGGCATTCATGCAGGCTTCCATATCAAGCTGCGGCAAGTTTGTCCCCAATTGTAGGGCCATCGTCGAGGCTGCGACTTCACGGTATCATCCAACTATGCTTCTACTTGCCGGGATATCTTCCGGGGGTCGTATGCAATCGCCCTGCTCGACAGAGCGTGAAGGGTATAACTTAAAGCTGGTGAAAGAGAACATGGCTCTTATCGATCAGTGGTTCATCTGGACTAGGGTTCTCTGCTCAATTGCAGCGGTGTCGGACAATCGACCCATGATGACACAGGCAGGCCGTGACCACACCCGTGGCCCTTCGGAATCAACCTTTGAGCGAGAAAGAATGTCGACGACGCGCCATTTATTCAAGCACCTGACGCCGTTCTTGGACGTGGACTACATGCCGTTTCGAGATGCTGCTGTCTTGTCCATCAGTTCATTCCCACTTGAGGTGTATCCTCAACTCCTCGAGGATCTCAATTTCTTCGCATCTCGTCGATTTTATGACGAAAGTCGCACCAAACCAGGTTTGCATGCAATGGGGATCCGTCCTCGTCGACAAGCTCATCTCCATTCGGCAGTTAGTCGGATCTACCAGCTCACATCTTCACATCTTCACACCCTCAAGTCGACAAGTAAACAAGATGCTCTATCCCTCGCACTTACATTCATTTGTCACAAACGGACAGGCATTCCTCCTCGCACCCGAGAATCGTGATAATTATGCTCTACAACGATTGCGGCGCTATTTCTGTGGATTGGTTGAGTATCTTTTCGATGGTTTGGAGGATCTCCCTGAAGCCGATGGTATCCCGCTCAACATCCACCTCCCCCTATACCGTATGTGTGAAGAATGGTGCCGATATGGTCCACAGAGTGAATCAGCCAGAACGAGGTTTATCTTGATGCAGAGAGAGCTGCCGCCGCAGCCATAAACGACCCCGAGGCGGAGACAGACGGTGGCGAGCGATTCCAGCAAGAAACAAAGTTTTTGTCGCATGCAACTATCAGTGTCCTGTCGTCTCTTTGTGTAAGTTGCGGTTTATCCTGAACCATGACCCGCTTGCTGACATGTTGTAACAAAGGGCTTATCGTTTTTCTGACACTGTTGAATCAATCTTTCCGATAAGTGAACGATCCATCTTGGATCACCCTAAACCACTTGAGGCTTCTCAAATTCTGGAACACATTCATGCTATGTTTGAGGACGCACAAGCCCCGTTGGTGACCTCTGCCAAGTTAGCCGTGAAAATTTACACTTGATATATCTGACTCGCCGTTTCATTTTCAGGAAAGCGTTACGGTCACTGTCGAGGTGCCAGGTCCGTTAGCTTGGACGAGCCGTTGCATCCTTCTTGGTCAACGAATCCCACAAGGTCGCTATCTATGCCTTTGTCAAGTGCGCCTCAGAGGTTATCGCTTCCTTGTCTCGTTCAGCCGCTGGAGTTTAGATCTTCCAGGAGCTCTACAGCATTTGTGGTCCAGAAAGGATGCTCCCCACGTTTGAACACTGGTTCGAACAACCGACCCCGCAGGAGCTTGAGTTGTGGATGTTATTCGCGGACGATCAGCCTTGCCAACTCTTGGGTTCCACTCAATATGCAATGGTGTACGTTGGGCCTGTCTCACTGGAACGCATGTGGACGCACCACGAACAAATACCCATCATTCTCTCGGCAGTCCTCTCTCATATAGATCACCGGGTCTCCGAGTCAATGCTGCGATTAGCTGCGCGTCGTATGCTCTTTCAATTGATGCGAGTACCTCGGTACCCATTTGCAAAACAACAAGTGGTGTCACCCGCACGAGGTCCTCTGTTATCAATCATTTCGACCATGGAGGAGCAGGGAGATATCCTTTTCTGGTCAGACAGTGATGTGTGGAAGAGGTGGTCATGCCTCGGATGAAGTACATTGTCGATCAAGTGGTGTCCGTCATCGGGCAGTTTGTTCCAGATCTGGCAAGAAACCTGGCTGCTTTGTCGATACCCTACGTCGAACATTGCCATATCCGTAGCATCGCCAAACGGTCTCTTCAGATCTTCCGGTTTCTGAATGTTCCTCTCTCTTAGGATGTCCTTGGGCATATACTTAGTCGTCTGTGCACCACCATAAGTGACGACGAGGCCGAGCTCTACCACTTTGCCAAGGCGTTCATATCTACCCTCATGGTCTCCGTGGCATCCGCCACCCCTATGTCGATTGATTCGGATAAAATATGTACCGTCAAATCACCTGTCACCTTTCGCGTTTTCTGCGCGTGTTTGTCTGACGTCACCGTCATGAGGTATTTCCTCCCCTCTGCCTCGCCTCGTTCGGGCCTCACTACAACCTCCACGTCAGAAGGTTTCTGCTGAATCTTTCAGTCTGGAAGCAACCAAAGAAAGAAAGCATGGGTGATACCATTATTCGCGAGGTAATATCGTCCGACTTCCAATAATTTGGCCATTTACGCTACAGTGTGGAAAGAATGTTTGGACCTTCTCCCAGTACATTCTAACCTGATCGAATCAACCAGTCAATTGATGTTTCCTCTAGTACGTTTGCTAGATATGGCATGTTCCCTATTGGCGGTAGATCAACCACCGTCAGATTAAGAGACGGAGGCGTTTGGGTGCTCGCCTCGACCCCTCTGGACCCCGAAACCAAAACCAAGATAAATGAGCTCGGTCCAGTCAAGTATGATTTCAAGCGCAGTCACGGTGGAGTGATAGATCGTTCTCATGCGTGATCAATCATCAGGTACATCATCAATCCAGATATTCAAAATGGTATACCCTGATGCAAAGGTCGTTGGGGTAGAGGACACGATCAAGAAAATGAACGAAAAATCATTTTCATTCGACGGACGTGTGTGCTTGTTCCTCGTTTCCAGTCCCGAGCTATTGCGGTGCGGCGACTCGGAATCATGGACTTACCAACTTGCGTCAGAATGGGGTCATGATACGCCGAACACCTTGTACGGCTTTGAAGAGGATGTAAGTGAGCTCAGCGTACGCCGTAACGCTGTGTGACTGATTAATCCTGTTTTCAAGATCAAGCACTGGTGCGTCCATCAAGAACAAGCAGATCACCGATCAGGGGACTCAGCACTAGTCCTAGTCATTTCTCTGGCATCAGAAATCAAGACGTTGCATTCCTTCACGTCCCTTACAGGTCTCTGATTCAAGCAGACCTGCTATTCAATCTACTGGCCACTGAACAAGTTGGGTGACTCCACTTTCTTGATCGAGTACTCTACCTTACATAACGGTCCCTACTTAGTACTTGAAATCTTCCAAGCGGCATTAAGGCCGGATTCGTGGGCTCACCAAAGAGTCCTTCACGGTGTCACCACTGACGTTGAGTGAGTTGAATTACGCCCCTTCTTGTGCAATGGTCCAGCAGAGCGATGAAACGCGATCTCAAAGACTTTGGGCAAGTCGTGTACCAAACTGGATTACGGCGTCCAATGAACTGCTACGAACGTTGCTGTGAGGTTGGGGTCCATTGTGATCGGCCCAGGCCCGGGATTGTGTCGATACGAGTCGCAGGAGTAATTCATTAGTGTTTAAATTTTGTTTATGCTTAGCTAATTCCGAGGAGCGGTCGCCACCTGTGGCCCGGGCTCGGCTCCCCTATGTCGTCAGCGTCCTACTAGTTTAGGGTTCCAATCCCTCCTGATCCGCTCGCCGTTTGTACTTCCCTTCTCTTGTCTCCAATCACAGCGTGAAGCTCAGTTTTTCGCTTTACTGATTCTCTCGCCCGGCCCGGAGTCGAGGAAATTAGATAGTTGTCTGATTGGATGAAAGTCACGTCATTTCCTCTTTTGGACGGCTGGTCACTCACTCGGTGTGACTGAGTCACAGCCTTGAGTATCCTTCCCAATCCCTTCAAGTTCACAGAGTTCTTCAAGTTTCCTTCCTGCGTCCATCCCAAAATACTTCAGCGCCAAAAACGTCGCCTGGACGTCATCATTATCGATGCCAGAGAAGTCCCCTCAGTCACACTAAGATCTGCACCACTAGTCAATATCTTTGCAGATCTTGAATCTGGCGTTGGCATCCCGCAGGCAACAAGTTCCGAGCCTACAGGGAGATTCTCGGTAGTCAAACGTATGTCGTTGCACTTATGGTTGACGAGAGTGAGCTGGTGCGTTTTGTTATCCTTTGTCTAGGAACTAACACGGGATTGATCTGTGATCATCAACAGTCGATGGTAAAGTAGCCGTGGAGGATCTCAACACGACGGTATAGTGCCCAGGTGGGTTTGTTTTTCCCTCGCTGAACGTTTCCCGCATGTAAACGTTCATTGTAGCTCGCGTATACTTCGATGATCAACGCCAAGGTAAAATCAGAATCTTTTGGGCGGGCGTTACTCGCTGACCACTGATGCAATTTACCTGAACTTAGGAGATTGCACGATATGGGCGCTATGACGCGTTTCTAATGGAAGATTGGGACCTTATATACGAGTTGGGTGAGTGAAAAACCATTCAGCCTGCTTCGATCCTTATTTTAACTTCCTTTTATGACAAAAGTCAATACCCTCCATCGAGAGCTCACCGTGCCCATCACGGTGAAGTTCAGAGTGTTTCCTACCATTGAAATGACCGTCGAGTGTGTGCACATGCTCGAAGGGCGGGTGCACAAATCCTGGCTTGCCATGGTCGTCTTCGCGAGCAGTGTGGTCAAAACATCGGACTGGCAGATTGGGCCAAGATACGCGCTGTCAAGGAGGCCGTTTCTTTGCCCGTGGTCGCCAACGGCAGTATCCTCTACCATTCTGTTCGCGCCTGCAAGCATGGGCGTTGGTGTAGATGCCAATAAGCGACCCGTGCTGGGAACAAGACACACGTTTGATGCGAGGCTGCATTTCCCGCAAGCAGACTTGACGCTTGAATACCTGAGGATCGTAGAGAGTCTAAAGACACCTACTTCGCCGAGCTCGGTGAAGGGTCATCTATTCAAGTTTATGAGGGGCAAGCTCCGGGGATCGCGGTGGCACAATAGATGCTCAATGATTCATCGTGCTCATCGCTCCTACCAGATCCTACTCAAGCGGACTCTCCGACATCATAGTCAAATGCTACAAGCCGCGAGTAGGGCATTGGGAGGACGAATTGATCAATGCTACTTTGGTATGCATTAAATCATGCATCTCACTATGTTGATGGTATTGACGATACGACCAGGTTACTGAACGCAACCATCATCCTACAGAGGATACAAAAGGAAACGTGCCGTATTACATAGCATAAGACGCTACGAGGAAGCATTCGATGCATTCGAGATGACGATGTCGAGCATGGAGAAATCACCTGGCCTAAAAATTCGGGGTGAGCCTGTATGGTTCATATTGCGCAAGCTTGATTTGTGTTGATAATGGACCTCCGGAAAGGATACCCAATGCCACCCCACTGATTCACAAGGTTATCGAGAGGACCTCCCGGCGCACTCATTGATACCCCCACTCGTGGGCTCTGTATTCGAAGAGCGCAGAAAATCTTCCGAGGAGGCTGATCATCAACCAACATCATCCACCTGCAACTCCACCGCCGACCGATTCCAATATCTTCACCAAAGCCTCTGTGCAGCCTGAGCTTGGGCCCAAAGCTACTTCAAAGAATGATGCTGTTGCTATCGAAGCTCGAACACTTATATGCTCGGTCTGATTTTTGTTGGGGAGCACTTCGTGGCGGGGGAAGGGAAAATACAATTCGAAGATGGCGAGTGGAGGATGGCAAGGAGGTGGGGAAGCCATGGATACTAGGCGTCATATTCGGGACCTGGCACACACAAGATGGCAATTGGATTGTGTGTGAGACATACTCTGGTCAAGCGATCGTCTGGGATACAAAAGATTATACAAAGGTGAACGAGCTCAAAGTACACGACAAGGCGGTAATTGTGTTGGACGTCTCTGCAAATGGGGCGAAAGTCGCAACCGGGTCGGATGACCGAACGCTCATCGTCTTGTGATTTCCCGCGGGCGAGCAACTCCTCGGCTCTCTCAAATACAACAACTGGTTGGCTGTAGTAAAGTTCTTTCCTGACGTGCAACTTATTGCCACCGCCACCTCGAGGTGTTCTGTTCGCTATCTACAACGGCAGCGACGGCAGCCTCCTTGCAGAGTGTTCAATTTCAATTCGAATCAACTGCAATGACAAGAGTCGCCTGGGCGAGCGACGAGAACCAGGCTGCATCGCAGTGGCATGGAATGACACAATCATCGCAGCCTCCGCTAATTTCATCGATCTCACTCTGGACCACTGAGACAAGTCGACAAATCGGGACGGTCATCCACCATTCCGACTTCATCTACACCATGGCTATCTCTCCAGCTGCGCCATCGCGACCGCGGAGGTGGCAATATCACGCTTCAGAATCTTTGTGACGTCCTTTCTTCCCCCTACCCGCAACAAAGTGAGTAATACTAGTAACTCCTGCGAGATCGTGTTCTTGTTGACCTGTCCTTTCCCTAGGCATTCCTGGAGCGCGAAATTTGAAGACCCAGATATTTGTGATGTGGTTATGGCTCTCCGTGCTAGGGACATAGTGTGCGTAGTGTCTAAATATCTCTGCTGCGCTGACATTCGTTTCCACTAGAGGACGATATGGCGAATCTCAAGAAAACTGTTCAAGAACTATGCAACCAGCTTGCTACATCCAACGAGGAAAAGATGTGCCTCAATCAAACGCTCAAGTCCCTGCACGCACATAATGGAACCCTAGAAGTATGTTTTCTCCGCCTTTGAACCCACTTCACTGACAGTTCCATATATTAGATTGCAAAATCATTCATCTCGATCAATCGGGCAAGCAGCTCCACAGCGTTCTTGTAATGATGTCTCAAGACTTGGTCGATCGATTAACTCAGACCATCAGGTCACTACGAGCAGACGTCAATCTACCCAAAAAGTGCTCAGGTGCGTTTTGAATTATGCCGACACTGTCTCGTTTTCAGTATTCTTTGCACCAAAATAAATGAATTCGACTATCCGTACAGGAACTCGGTAACCAATTAGCCATGTGCGAAAATGCCCTCCGTGCATATGACGAGAAGCATGAGTGCGGAACAATGTACACCGATGGTCGCATACATGATGCTGCATAACATATTGCGAACGCGATGACTGAGGATTTGGGCGTAAAGTCATCGATTTGCCGGAGGGTGAGTTTGTGTACCTTGTTCTAGAATAGCATATTCAATCCCTATTGTCGGAATTCACACCGATGTGGATCAAGACTTCAGGAGATTGGAGATCAGACGTCAAACTCCAAGAAATACGACGAAGCTCTTCAAGTTTACTCCACTGTCTTGTTGCTCGCTCCATCGCTCCAGAAGGTGTGCTGATGGAATGGGCAAGAATGACGCCCATTCGTCGCTCAGTAAATGATGTAATGGGTACCGTGAAGAAGGTACAGTTTATTTGGCCTTTTATAATAATTCTCGTTTCGTTCAGTTTAAGCTTCCAAGGTTTCGTATATATTGGGCGGTTTGCAATGTTCTCGAAGGTGATGATCGTTTTATGGAGGTGATTGAATGTTTCCGAGAGATACAAAACGAGCGATTGGAGGGAACAAGCACCCCCGACGAGCGACAGCAGTGGGAACTCGGCGAGTAATTTCATTGGAGGCATTGAGACCAATCTGAGGATCTCTCCAGATTTGCGACGCCGTGACAACGACAAGCTAGAAACAGGGGGTGATGCAGCAATAGATGCAAAGAACCACAACGCGGCCATCGGATCTCACTCAAAATGTGCTCTCGCTTCACCACACAAATCAGTTATATCGTTGTCAAATGAAAGCTGTAAGCGCGAGTAGGCTTGTTGAAGGACGAACTCGTTAATGTCATCCAGGTATAATCTACATGGTCCACCGAGTTGATGGCGCTGACTGCAAGATCATATCACTGAACTCGACACATTGAACTCCGAGGGGTACAAAAGGAAACATGTGGTATTACATGGGCCGGGGCATTACAAGGAGGCATTCGACGCATTTGAGATGATGCTGTCGAGGATGAAGAATTCACTTGACCCGCAAGTTCGGGGTGTGTCATTCTCATTCATGTTGCGTAGACGAGGTGGGTTCATTTTGTGTCGACAGCCATGCAAAGTTGTTATCCCGACATGACTCCGATGATTCGCCAGGTCGTCGAGCAGACCATCCGGGACATACCCCGAGCACTGGTTGACACTTGAACTACTGGTCATCTCCACGATTCGGCCATGCAAGCAGCACCTTTCGAACAACTTCCCATATTCAATGAGTTGCGGTCTTCCATGACTACTACTCATAATCTGCTGGACTGTGCGCATATAAAGAGGGAGGTAGAGAAATTTTATGAATGTGATGTTCACGCAGAGGTGGCGGTCACCCGGGCCGTCTTTCCTAATGTCCTGATCTGTGGACTACCCATACCCGAGGCTCATGATTGACACGCTCATTAGCCTCTGCGAGTTTGTGTGGTCTCAGCATTTCAGATGGGCATGGAGCGACAAGGGAGTTCAGCAAGAATCCGTTGTTGCCTTGAGGACGAGGTCGATGACTGGACAGGTTGAGTCTGAGACGCTGACACAGAGCTCAGCCGGTTCTGACTTAGACGAGTCCGAGTCTACCATGGGAGACTTTGCTGATATGGATGGGTGGAATGATTTGGACTTGGATGCATGCAATGGATACAAATTTTAATTTTGTTCGAGTTGATGTTGTGCAAGGTTTCAAACTGCGTTTTCTGAACTTTCATTACGACTTGTGACCGTGCTCTTACTAAGTACTACTGGCATTAACTTTTGCTCTGCCAAGTTCGATACGAAAGACACTGCGACCAGGACGCCGTGGTCGAGTTCAAACAATTATGGTTGGCAAGAAGTTCAAGTTGCAACTCGATGATACTAGGTGAGTTGACGCGTGACGGACAAACCCGTAGTACGGTCACTGTACCGCCGCTCATCGAAGCCTTTCTATCCCCTCCCACCTCCAGGCCTTTTTAAACACACACCTCGCTGCCAAGCATGAAAACAGCTTGGCAGTCCTTGGCGCGCCGCTGACACGAGGTAGGTGGTCTCGGACGAGTTGTAGATATCCACCCGGCCGTAAGTTCCGCTCACTTTTGACTTGGCGGCAGCGTCGTGCTCTATCTTCGACAGCAACGCTGGTACCGATCGATGATACGCCCTCCTCCCCGCTGGACCCGGACTCGTACCTATCCTTTAGGGCTGTCGACACCACGGTCCTCCGGAGCCAGCGGATCAGATACGAGATGGAGGCGCTCGGTGAAATGGAAGGAGAACCTACGTTCCATCGTCTTTGCCGTCCGAGAGGGCCATCATGATCGCGCAGCTGTGTCAACCTGAAGAAACAAAACGATGTCGCGGTACCGTGTTCAACTGGTGAGCTCATACCTCGGGACGACTACCAGTAGTGCGTTAGCAACCGATTTTTGAGTCGGTGAGCACTCTCATGGCATCTCCAGCGTGATCTTACCCCACAGCTTGAAATTGCTCGTCATATCTCACCAACAGGACTATTGGTGATTACATGTCTTGGTCTTCGGTTGATCATCGGAACACTCAACTTGGTAAGTACGCCGTCTGCCACCCTCCAATCGGAGCCGTCAAAAACCCGATCATGACCACTGTCACAAATTAGAAACACAAGTCCTAGAAGACTGGCCAACTAGTCAGGCAGCTACTTGCTACGAAGGAGATATCAGATGCGGAAACGGAGGCGTCGCTGCAATCGAACGCGCTCGTGTTTGCAATGACGAGGACGAGGTTAGTCTCCCTGCTATCTACTTCCAAACGTGTTTCACGCTCCCTATCTCCAGCATCGTCGCCCAAAGCCAACGTCGAGCCACTTTCAAGTTTCCGCACGACCTTTCGGTGACTCCTTACCGGAGACTCGGACGCCATTATCGATGGATTCAACCCAACTTAGAAACGTACGTGTTCGTACCTGCTGGAGATCGGCGCGGCCAAGTCATGGCTACGTGAGAGCGCGTGGTGGACGATCGGTCTGGCGGTGGGCGCGGTGTCAGCGTCGTCGGTGCCGTGGAAGCACGAAACGCTCGTGACGATGATCCGAACAAGCTATTCTACCGAGAAAGAGGAAGACGGCGTGGGCGTGGGCGCGTGGACCCCAGACAAGGTCGCAATGACTTGCAGACAAAGACACTTCAAATCTGAATGCGGGTTCATGGAAAGCACAACTTCACGTCGCACGAGACGTCATATTCGATCAACTACTTTCTTCTCCCGACTCAGACAACACTCCGCAGTGCTCTTTCAGCGAATTCTTCCGAATAGTCGTAGATGGTGAGTACACTCGTTGTTTGTTTCATTCGCCGTAAGAAGAGAGGAATACTCATACACGAGATAGAGTCTCTGTTTTCTCCTTCGTCTTCTGCCGAGAGGAAGCGCTGGGGTTTCCAAGCATTCAAGAAAGCGCTAGAGCGGGTCCGGCCCACCGAACTACCGATGCTCTCTACCAAGAATCTCACGCGCCCTTGGATCTGGATCAGTCATCTTTCCAACGAGGATCGTTGCATAAAATTTCGCTTGACGTGGTATGTTTCTTTTACTTTCACTTTTTGTTCGGGGTTCTGAATACATGTTGCAGGCGAAACATATCCAAACGCTCGTGCAGACCTCCCCGTCCCTCGGATTTCCACTGATTTTGAAATTGACCGGCGTCAATGGCAGTGGGCAGTTCGACAAGCTGACCTGGACGAAGACCGTTGAGTCGATACTAACGGTCATGGACAGCGCGGGTATCCAGAAGTATGTCCTTTCCTTGCTTGAACAAGTGAACTCGCCAAAGGATGTAGAAGAGTACAGTATCCTCTGTTCCTCTTTTTGTATGCGACGTGCTGAGATGCCGAGCGATAGGGAACCCTCTGTGATAGATTCCCGGCGAAGGTGGATCGCAGAGCAATTTGCAGCGCTCCTTCGCAATGGTTCGATCCCAAAAGACGGACCAATGAGTACAAATTGTACTCGACTTCTACGTCGTCAACGGGCTTTTCGTCGTTCGCAAAAAGTCTGAAAAAAGTCCCGTTCACTCGGTATGTCCGCGTTCGGTGTGCGCGTGTCATGCGCGCTGACGGCGAACAACTAACTAGCTGCGCGTACCGTCCCGTCGATCGCGTGCGACCTTTCCATTCCAAGTCGTATGCACCCCTTTGTCAACAATGGCCCACTGGTAGCTTCTTGCGTCACCGCGGTTTTTCTGTAGTATCTGCTGCACGTTTAAATCGAAACCAGGAGGTATTGAATCATCGACTTGAGACTCGGACAAGCCGTGAACCGCGAAGACTGGAGAGTCTACAAGCCCAGGATAGGAGGCACGTACGGAAGGGAGACGTCGGCCCAGATAGGGAGTCTGGTGGTACAAATGTTACTTTACGTTGCTGGGGACGTCGCCACACCACGTAAGTGCTCTTATAAACTATGCCATGAGCATTATTCGACTCACAGGTTTCTCCGCTGCTGAATCCACTATTTCTTTAGTTTTGTCTTCCCTCTCTTCGATAATCCCATCTGCACCTCCAAAACGTCGAATACGAAGCTCGGACATCGCGGGAAAGCTTGTGGACAGGATAGAGCACGTCGAGCTGACGTGCCGAACGCTTCAGCTCATTTGTACAAAAGCAATCGTTACGGACGTGGGGGCGGCAAATCGGGCGAGGTGTTACCATCCGCAAGCATGTTCCCCTTCACATTGTCGTCGACGTTGGATCTCAAGTTGACATGTTGGATTTGCGGAAGAACATTTGGGTTATCTTTGGGGATCGTGTTCAGTTTCTTGAGGTCGAAATAAATCGGCTGATTGCGTGAGTTGAAATGCGTCTCATGCTCTTCGCCGTTAATTTTCGTTTACAGATGTCGTTGATGGGTGGAACGCATTGCTCCTCAACCACAGGGCGTGAACTCCACCACGTTTTCAGGTGGATCGTTGCGGCTCCTGACAGCTCGACAAAGCTTCGACCAATCAATCTAACATAACCATAACAAGGTTTTGAAGGTATGCTGCCGAACCATGTAGTGTGGATAACCTCGACTTTGACGTTCAGTGGATTCAACTATACATTTATGTGCAATGAATGGGAACAACCTTCCGCCAAAGTATGTATAAAGAGAAGGATGAAATGCGCATCGTCGGAACCTACTCGCGGGTTTCGATCCGGATTGTTGCACATACCACTACCATGGCTCGTATGTCGTGAAGAAGCTAAGACCACAACTCAGTGGAACGTTTTGAATGCAACATGACTCATGCTACGTAGTACTGCCGAGAGAAAGGCCTCAAGAAGGGTGGTTCCTAGGTGCGCAAACGCGCGTTCGTACTCAGTCGCTGTCTTTCATGTTGATGATCATAAATCCCGCCAGACTTTCAAAGAGGCAGCGCACGCCCTCATCTACAAGCAATGCGAAATCCTCGCACATAAAACGAAGACATTGACGTTCAGAACGTTAGCAGCTCACGAACTTCAGGCAATTCGCCATAAACGTAAGCTTCAGCTCCTTCACACTTTCACACAGCGATAATTACAAATATCCGCAGAGACTCATTCGCAACGCCCTGCGGCGCGGTCGCAATCATCGTGCCCAGACAGACATGGTGCGAGTGCAAGGGTAGAAACATAACGGACATTACAATAACATTGGAATGCGCATCCTGTCGCATCGATGAGATACGGAGCATATACTACATCTTCGACACTTCCGCACTCGGGAATCCTTGTACCATCTTTCTAGACCACGACAGACTTTAACGTGCTGCTCCATTTCCAAAGCAGTAAGCACGTTCTCACCTTACAAAGAAAAGCACGACTTTGGTCAAACGAAAGGCTATAGTTTTACATGACATGCGCTTGTCCCATCGACGATCAAAATGCACAATTCCTTAGGGTTCGTGACCAGATATTAGCTCCGTCCCCCGCATCCAACAGAACGGCTGTAGCAGCACTCGACGGGAAATGCGATACCATATCGACGTCTTGACCTTCACGCCTGGCACAGCTCCAGCCTGCATGCTCGCTCACATCTTCCACACAACAAGGATTTGGACTCGAATCAGCAGACATACTCGCTGGATTCATTTTTCATTTCTCGTCAACCTCGTTAGCCTATCACGGTCACACTCCGGTTAGTCACTGCCGACATATGAGTGTTACTTCACGTTCCGGGTTGAAACGTGACTCCTACAGTCCTACTATGCAAACATCACCAGCGGTGACTACAATGTACACGTAATCACATATCCCCCTACTATGTAATGCGTTGTTGATGCATGAGCATTCAAGTTGAGCAGTCATGAACGTTTGATGTGAATGATTTTCGATCGGGATTTCGTGGACTCGGGGACTTGGCGTGACTTGAACGCCGCCAGGGCTTCGAAGCTTGAAGTTGTGGCAAGGAGTCTGTCTGAGTCACTCATGTTTCGTTCGAATGAGTAGCACACAGCGGTACTAGTAGTACGCCCTCTTCTTCCTCAGGCTGCTAGCAATACTACCCCCTGAAGTTCGTCCTTCCTCGATCGTGCCTGCTTCTTGTTGCATCTCGTCGTTCCCCAGTCCACATCACCTCCACTCTTCCGTTTTCTTCCTTCCGCCCCTCTCCCACCATGGCCGATCCTTCAAAGCTTCAAGTTCAAGGTTGTCTCGTAAAATTCACTCGCACGTCGCCTCCAATTCGGAGGCTTTGGATTCAACGTCAAGTGATCTGGAACGAACAATATACCCATTCGCACCAAAAACAACTCCACTAGTACGACCGTTCCACCTCCACCTGTGCCACAGAGCGGTACTCGCCACATTTCCATTGGAACTAACAGTGAACTTTCGCTCCAAGGCGGGATCGCGTGAACAAGGTTCTTGAAGGACCTGTATGTGTTTTCATCGTGTCCGCCATGATATTCATCTCATGCATCTCTTTCAGCCACCTCCCCGTGTCGACTCTATAGACCAGAGTGCACCGTTCGACTCGGAGCCGGCCAGACGCGAAGACATTCTACTGTCACCTGTGAATCAATATCATTCATCTTTGATCGCGTGCTTGGCTAATATGGACAACCAGACATCAACTTGAATATCGCGTGCTCCGCCTGTTGCTGAACCATCCCCACCACCACCAACGCGTCTCTCACGGCTCGTAGTGAGCCTTTTCTTGACGACATGTTATGGTCCATAATCATAATCGACTTTGGTTCTTTCAGAGTCTCGATTCGGACCACCTGTTGTCAAGGAGCATGGCAGTGGGTCTGTGCGCCGTCAGATGAACGTTTCCACAGACAGTCTTCCTTCTGAGCAACTTCCCCGCCTCGCCGCCGCATTCCCGTGAATCTTCCATGGTATCATTCAACGAAGCAACAACACTACCTAGCCTAGCCGTCCCGGTCATTTACCTCCTTGGCCTGCCAGCCCACCTGGCAGATATCGGTATCGCAACGATAACTTGAATAAGCTGTGCCATCGTGCTAACGTGCGAAATGCGATCGCTGACGACTTTGTCGAAGCTCCTGCGTGTTTCAGGCCGTCCTCCTATGTGGAAATAATCGTCAACCAACGCTCGGTCCTCGGGGCAATTGAGATGCGCACAGTTTGGAGCAGCGTCTTCGGATGATCGTCCGCAACTTTGAGACGGATCATCACGTCGTCGCTCGATCTCCGCCTCCTCCGTTGTGATTAGCATCACGAGATAATTCAGGCGAAGGTCTCCAGGAAGGTGAGTGCACCCGATATTTTTCGCACTCCCTCTACTGCTTCTCAAGCTATTTCCCCCAAGATCCTCTCATCTCTCATCTCTCTTGGCCATCTGCCGTTCCCAGCTCAAGGCAATAATCGCAGCTGACCCCACCTCAAACTATCTGACTGCTGGTTTGGACAACTACGCCCTGGACGTTTAGTGTGCTAATATGGTATGTTATCGTGCTTTGTTATGATCCTGCCTTAATGGAAATTTAAGGGTATCGCAGTGCACCCGGATCTCATTTATACCCTTGCACGGAGTCGATGACAATCTGGGCTTCTTGTCGTTGCGAAGGATCGAATCTCGGCACTCGAGCATATCCTTGGCCCACTTGAAGATATTGAAGTGATGGTTGAACTGCCAAGGTCGGGACTTGTCGGTCTGGGCTACAGAGGCATCTTAGATATTGAAGTATGGTTAAACTGCCAGGGTCGGGACTTTGTCAATGTTATAAGATGTCACAAAGTTCGCTTGGGCGAAGGTAAGGAATCCAACTTGTAGTATCATTTCTCCACTGACTTCTGTCCATCTTCATCTCTTTTGTATTTATTTTATCAACGTGACCTTGATAGCGAAGTCTTCGTGATCGTATCGCTGACATTATTGCTGCCCATACAGTACTACATACTATGTCTCGAGCAGTTCGCGAGGGACAATGGATCCCTGGAGCCACATCACCTCCAACCGTCATGGTGTCCGTCCGCATTTGGTCGTTAGAAAAGCGCTGTTCCGTCCAGGTTGGCTGGCTTTGTATAGACACGGCCAGCTTCAGGTCCGTCGCCGTCCCGCTCGATTTCTACGCTTCCTAACCATGTCCAAGTCTCTGTCATCGCCATCCCTGTCGCTCTATAAGCCTTCGCCGTCATATCCATAGACAACACCCCGTAAGTCGAGCCTTGTTTCATTCGTTTGCACCTTGACCACAACCTCTCCGACAGTGACCGGCGCCTGGAAGCCCCTGCTCCTCGCGTTCGCACTTGGAGGCGCCTCCGCCGCCCTCCTCTTCCTCGCTTCCTCGCTTCGTCGTCCCCCCTCTAGATTCTATCTTCACTCTTCGCGATATGCGCCAAACCCAAAGACTACCACGCTTTCCGTTCGCAGGGCCTTTTTAACTCAGCAATGCTGTGTCATGTGGATGGCGATGGGTAAATTTTCGCAACGTGCAATGGATGTCATACCTCTGGCGATAGAAGGGGAAGCACTTGTTGGCTTAGAAGTGCTGAATAAGGCTCCGAAGCCGTGGTAAAGATCTTTGGAGGTTACGGGACGCTCTTGACAGTTGAGAGGATCAAGCACAGATCCCCCTATGACTTGAAAACGAACGAGCCTGTCATCGTAACGTGAAATCCCCATGCGGCTTATTTCACAGAATCCGAGTGCTGACCACTTGTGATACTCATAGGACGACGTCGCAGTGGTTTGCTGATTTGGAGGATATCAAAAACGATGCAATGATTACGCTCGAGGACGTGACATTCTTCCCGCCTGCCTGTACGTGGTCATCGTATATCCCCACAAAAGGCTGCTAACATCGTTATTCAGCCCGCAATTGTCTTACAACTTTTATCCAGTCTCGCTCGGAATGGTGCATCTCACGCCAGCGTGTCTGGGGCGTTCCGATACCATCACTGCACCACATTCCCAGCGGCACCGCCGTCCTCACTCCTTCTTCCCTATCTCACATCCTACATGTGCTAGATGAAAAGGGTATCAGTTATTGGTGGGACGGACCTGTCAACGAGTTCCTCGCTCCGGAACTCGTAGCCGAATACGGTCAGGCTGGATGGAGGAAGGGCACAGAAATGATGGACGTATGATTCGACAGCGGAACGAGCTGGTCTATGCTTGGCAATATAGAAGGAAGGAAACATTGTGCGGATATCTGCATTGAGGGTCAGATCAACATCGGGGATGGTTCCAGAGTCAATTGCTGACTGCGGTCGGTGCTACGGATGGCAACACGACGCAGGCGAGTCCGTACATCCACGTGGTGTTGTAGGTTTCCGTTTTTTGGGCCACTGTCGGATGAGGCTGACGGTGCTTAGGACAAGAAGAAGGAACCAGCTTATGGGGCAGACGTCCTTCAGCTCTGGGCAACAACCATTGAATACTGGCGTGATAGGTCTATCGGCCCTACGGTGCTCGCACAGACAGCGGAATCTATGCGGAAAATCAGAAAATCAGCCAGATTCATGCTAGGGAATATCAGTTCCACGGTCTCGCGAGACAGCTCAATTCACTGCAATATAGAAAAGAAAGACCTGGGTGACCTGGGTCTGGTTCGTGCTTTGTACACTGATTAAAGACAGTTTACCTCGAAGCAGGCGGAGCGGTACGTCATGAATGAACTATATAAACTCGAAAAAAACAGCTCTCGAGGGCTATGCGACGTATAACTTTCCTCGAGGTATGTCTTGAGTACTTGGCTACGTAAAGTACTGACGCAGCGTTCAAGTTATGGTCGCACAACCGAATTTTGCGAACATTACGCTTTCGTCTTTATATTTTGATATCACAAAGGACGTCCTATATGCTAATGATGTTCAAAGCATCGAGCGCAGAGTGGCCATTGATACGCTCAAGCGAGTGAGTGTCTTCCATAGTGAAGATCGAGAAAGGTGTTTTACGCCACGGTAGATTCTGCAAAGCATAACATCGATACTAGCTCCAGTTCTTCCATATCTCGCGGAAGAGATCCATGCCCATTGTGGAACAGAAGCTTCCGGCCGCTCTTTCTTCACGGAGAAATGGGAACCACTAGTATGAATGTTCATGATAATATTGGTGTACAATTGACATGTTCCTTGTTCCTACAATCAGAGTACCGAATGGGAGGATCCTCAAGCTGATAAAGATATGGTCAACTTACTAACTGTGCGCGGTGCGGTGCTGTCGTTGTTGGAGAAAGCTCGGGAGACAAGTACGCGCTTGCACAACAATTGTACGGATCACGCTAACATTGCCCCAAGGAATATGAAGGGTGCTTTGGAGGCGCAAGTTATAGTCACCTTGCCAGCTGATACAAGAGGGGTAGAGCTCGTGGAATTGCTAATGCGTGAAGGTCAGTTATGACAATCACTTGGAGAGCAGATTAGGCGAATCAAGAACATGATCAGCGGACTTTTCAAAGACGCTCTTTATTGTCTCCATCGTGACATTAACAGCGACGGTCGACGCGGCATCAGCTTCTCCGGTATGGGGATATAGTGGTTCGCTCAGTATACCAGGTATGCAGAGGCATGGTTATTTATTGTCAGCAGAATCTTGACCAGTTCGCTAGGCTCAGACACGTAAATAGGACTCCACATCCGGCCCGCCTGGCTGCATAAATGCCCTCGCTGCTCGACATATACACGGCATAAGATGATCTCTGTTTGAGGTGCGCGGACGTGATGGGAAAGCTTTGAATAACAGATACGAATATGTATGTACTAGCTTGTGACCATGTCGTAATAGCCGTCGGCCAGATCTAGCACCATACTAGAACAGGGGCTAAATGTGCAAAAAAAGGAAGGCATTACATATGGCAAGTTTAATCGCACCACATCTTTTGAATTGCAACGTCGAACTTGTGATGCAGTGCCTTTGGGTTTGGCAGCCCGTTAGGGCCAGAGTCACCCACTATTGTCACCCCGACGACAGTAATAGTTGCCGAGAGAAGTCTCTTCAGTGCACGAGGCCATTCGCTTGCCTCTGACGACTCGTTTTTCGACCATGCCCCATGCCGACCGTTTGCACACGCTTCCCAGTCTTAAGTCGCAACCACATCCACCTCTGCCTCCGCGGCTACGCCCCCATCCTCATTTAGTAAAAAGCCCTCCTTCGCCTTCATTCGAAACGCGTTCAAGGCCACTTTGAAGAATAACACCGACGTACCTCCACTCCCAACCTTGGATCACCACCAGACGTACCCCATCTTGAAGAATCCATTTAACAGATCAACCTCTTCGCTCGCCCATCCCACCGGCGCCATATTGAAGCAAACGAATGCCCCCAGCCCCCCCCCCACCATCAACCACGCCCTCCAACACCTGGTGAATCCCGTCCTTCTCGATCTACGTCTCGCCCTCGTGGTCATTCTGCGGCCCTCTCCCACAATTCACACTCTGGCTCGGCCTTTTTTTGTCTCGGAGAATGGCAGCGATCACGGCCATCCGTTTGGCCATAACCCAAACCATGCATTCTTTCTTGGCCATGCGCCGAATTCACCATCCCCTGTTCCACGAGTGCCTGAATCACTGGTCGCTCCGCGAAGCGAGA
Source organism: Leccinum uliginosum (assembly GCA_038091455.1). Lineage (NCBI taxonomy): Eukaryota > Fungi > Basidiomycota > Agaricomycetes > Boletales > Boletaceae > Leccinum > Leccinum uliginosum. The sequence continues at coordinate 44,917 of JBBPOM010000095.1, forward strand.
GCCCAATCATAGGATAAGAGCGAAGAGCTCGGTTCCTCAAAAACTCCGGCGGATTACGCTTTGCACGCACTCTTCATTCGATTCGCTACCCTTGCAGAGGCAGAGATTGATGCATTTGTCCGCGAATGTCCGGTAAGCGTTTTGATCTGATCATCGAGCTCGGATCTTCTATGGAGACTCGCATCCTTTTGTCATGGTTTACGCTACTAACACATGCTTGTCACCAGGACGCTGATTCGATACTGACCGACTTCTTCGGTCCCTTGGCAAAATTGCACAGAAACGTGCCAAGGAGGTTGTAGACACCACCACGCGCTGGCGTCGTGGTATGCACGACTCTCCTTCAAACCGATCCTACCCCTCAGACGTCTGAACGCGGATTTCTTGCTGCAGTCTATGTCATGTGCAGAGCACTGAATGCTGTTCTATCTGTGCTTCCTGCGAATGCACTAAGTGATACGTCGGGATATGGATTGGAAGAGCTTGCTTTTGAAGATTTATGTGCGGGAGTCTTGGGCTATTCGGCTAACCTAAGGTACGTTCGTACCACGGATCATGTATATCCATTTAATGGTTGTTAACGACATTATTGAACACAGATTCTTGAGTGTCACAGATCGGTTCCTCGATGAACTTGCGCCTGTGTCACATGGACAAGTTGCGAAAGACTCGGATACAAAGTTTGAGAACCTAGTGAAAGGTTTGCGGTATGTACAAATACAAGTAAGTCAAGATACGTGGATGTCTGGAGTAGTCGTCATAGCCACCTAATTCGATGGATAGGTCTGGCCGCCGGAGGCATTTTGAGAAGGCGTTGAATTCATGGAATCCTTGGCAAAATCATTTGATAACGCACGCGGATTGCGTTTTTAAGTGGCTTTTGCGGAGACGCTTACGCGGCTGTTGCATGGTGGGAATTTGATCTGTTGTTGGCCATGGCATGACACCTGAACAAATTTGATCCAGGTTGCTCAAGCTGAAGTAAACCATCCGCAGTGGGAGAAAGCGATGGAGAAGATTTACCCTCGTGCGAAGGAGATGATGGTCGAAACCCCGATATTGGCGTGTTGCGTATCCGTTGGCAGTTACAGCCCTGTGTGTGGCACCGCACCAATTTTTCCTGAAAAAACTGGATGGCTTGTTTCGAATATGGGATCGGTAGATTGAAGGTGCCGTCTCAAATTACTTTGGCTTGCCGACTCTGCAATGCTTACATCCCGTTCCGCAGGACAAACCGTATCGCACTCCCTTTCTGAATGGGGTAGTCCGCTTGATCTGGACATATCTTTATCGTTGTCAAGAGCCTGCGTCGACCAGCACATCAAGACTGGATGGGATCTTGAAGCACTTTTTCCCTACGGGTCGACCAAATGATTTGTCTTTCCACCTGAAGAACATCTCGAGCCATTCATCTGTGTCGTCCACTTTATTATCTCTCGTTACTTTGAGTATGGATGCGACTTCTGCATGGAGCTCCTGCAAGAATCCACGAGCGCCAACGGCACATTGGCCCTCGAACGCATTGGGATCCTGGTGCAGGCAATCCTCTTGACATTACATGGCCTCGTGCGCGACGAACCGACACCAACTTGGCCATCCAGTGCGGACTTTTCGGCGATACCATCATGGGGTGATTACCCCTCCCCTTCAGACATTCTTTCGCCTTCGGTGCTCTCGCAGCCTGGCATCCAGGATTTTGTTGACCGTTTTGGTGCGGCAACCTCCACCATTGCACAATCATGTTTCAAGGCAGTCGGTCACATGTCCGTCTTCGACGAGCAATGGTCACTGGCACGTTCTGCGTCTGGCAGCGCGTCATCTTTTGAGGAATCCCATAACCAGGTCATCCGTCGGCATCCGGAATGAGCTGTGGCGTATCCGAACCACCTGGTTTTCCACATCAGCATCCTACAGACGTGTTATCAGTCATGGCCACGGTACCTACACATCCCATCCATCTCCCTTTCTAACGCGGTTGATATGCTTTTACGAGGCGTTGTGTATGTTGAGCCTCGGGTGGGCGAAGTTGCAGGGGCGGCTCTGAGAAGGTTCATGAAGGACGCGTCGTATGCACCAACGGTGCTCAAATGCTTCACTGTGTTCTTGTTTGACCCCAGGAATGTCAAGCGGGAATGGAGTGGCCACCGTATTCTCCTCGAAAGCGCAAGGTTATTGAATCTTTGGACTGGCATGGTGGATACTTGGATTACTGGGTTCCCCGGGAAGTTGAAGCAGGACTCGCCTGGAAGTGATGGCCGTCCGCTGTGTTGGCATCAAGCCTGTACGCTCGCTCATCCCCCTTTGCCAAGGATTTCGCAGCGGAGGCCAACTCGACCAACCATCCCACTACTTTCTCATTCCTATTTTCATCCCTATTCGAGAGTGACATGAAGGATTGTCCCTTCCTGCAAGGTTTCGATGAATTGCTGGATCGAACCGAGTTGGATCGTCTCTTCAGCAGTGAAGGAGGTGCGCGAAGCCCAACACTCTTCTTCGGATCGCAGACAGCAACGTAGAGAAAGACCGCAGAATATGGCGCTCCATCTACCCGGCATTCATGCAGGCTTCCATATCAAGCTGCGGCAAGTTTGTCCCCAATTGTAGGGCCATCGTCGAGGCTGCGACTTCACGGTATCATCCAACTATGCTTCTACTTGCCGGGATATCTTCCGGGGGTCGTATGCAATCGCCCTGCTCGACAGAGCGTGAAGGGTATAACTTAAAGCTGGTGAAAGAGAACATGGCTCTTATCGATCAGTGGTTCATCTGGACTAGGGTTCTCTGCTCAATTGCAGCGGTGTCGGACAATCGACCCATGATGACACAGGCAGGCCGTGACCACACCCGTGGCCCTTCGGAATCAACCTTTGAGCGAGAAAGAATGTCGACGACGCGCCATTTATTCAAGCACCTGACGCCGTTCTTGGACGTGGACTACATGCCGTTTCGAGATGCTGCTGTCTTGTCCATCAGTTCATTCCCACTTGAGGTGTATCCTCAACTCCTCGAGGATCTCAATTTCTTCGCATCTCGTCGATTTTATGACGAAAGTCGCACCAAACCAGGTTTGCATGCAATGGGGATCCGTCCTCGTCGACAAGCTCATCTCCATTCGGCAGTTAGTCGGATCTACCAGCTCACATCTTCACATCTTCACACCCTCAAGTCGACAAGTAAACAAGATGCTCTATCCCTCGCACTTACATTCATTTGTCACAAACGGACAGGCATTCCTCCTCGCACCCGAGAATCGTGATAATTATGCTCTACAACGATTGCGGCGCTATTTCTGTGGATTGGTTGAGTATCTTTTCGATGGTTTGGAGGATCTCCCTGAAGCCGATGGTATCCCGCTCAACATCCACCTCCCCCTATACCGTATGTGTGAAGAATGGTGCCGATATGGTCCACAGAGTGAATCAGCCAGAACGAGGTTTATCTTGATGCAGAGAGAGCTGCCGCCGCAGCCATAAACGACCCCGAGGCGGAGACAGACGGTGGCGAGCGATTCCAGCAAGAAACAAAGTTTTTGTCGCATGCAACTATCAGTGTCCTGTCGTCTCTTTGTGTAAGTTGCGGTTTATCCTGAACCATGACCCGCTTGCTGACATGTTGTAACAAAGGGCTTATCGTTTTTCTGACACTGTTGAATCAATCTTTCCGATAAGTGAACGATCCATCTTGGATCACCCTAAACCACTTGAGGCTTCTCAAATTCTGGAACACATTCATGCTATGTTTGAGGACGCACAAGCCCCGTTGGTGACCTCTGCCAAGTTAGCCGTGAAAATTTACACTTGATATATCTGACTCGCCGTTTCATTTTCAGGAAAGCGTTACGGTCACTGTCGAGGTGCCAGGTCCGTTAGCTTGGACGAGCCGTTGCATCCTTCTTGGTCAACGAATCCCACAAGGTCGCTATCTATGCCTTTGTCAAGTGCGCCTCAGAGGTTATCGCTTCCTTGTCTCGTTCAGCCGCTGGAGTTTAGATCTTCCAGGAGCTCTACAGCATTTGTGGTCCAGAAAGGATGCTCCCCACGTTTGAACACTGGTTCGAACAACCGACCCCGCAGGAGCTTGAGTTGTGGATGTTATTCGCGGACGATCAGCCTTGCCAACTCTTGGGTTCCACTCAATATGCAATGGTGTACGTTGGGCCTGTCTCACTGGAACGCATGTGGACGCACCACGAACAAATACCCATCATTCTCTCGGCAGTCCTCTCTCATATAGATCACCGGGTCTCCGAGTCAATGCTGCGATTAGCTGCGCGTCGTATGCTCTTTCAATTGATGCGAGTACCTCGGTACCCATTTGCAAAACAACAAGTGGTGTCACCCGCACGAGGTCCTCTGTTATCAATCATTTCGACCATGGAGGAGCAGGGAGATATCCTTTTCTGGTCAGACAGTGATGTGTGGAAGAGGTGGTCATGCCTCGGATGAAGTACATTGTCGATCAAGTGGTGTCCGTCATCGGGCAGTTTGTTCCAGATCTGGCAAGAAACCTGGCTGCTTTGTCGATACCCTACGTCGAACATTGCCATATCCGTAGCATCGCCAAACGGTCTCTTCAGATCTTCCGGTTTCTGAATGTTCCTCTCTCTTAGGATGTCCTTGGGCATATACTTAGTCGTCTGTGCACCACCATAAGTGACGACGAGGCCGAGCTCTACCACTTTGCCAAGGCGTTCATATCTACCCTCACGGTCTCCGTGGCATCCGCCACCCCTATGTCGATTGATTCGGATAAAATATGTACCGTCAAATCACCTGTCACCTTTCGCGTTTTCTGCGCGTGTTTGTCTGACGTCACCGTCATGAGGTATTTCCTCCCCTCTGCCTCGCCTCGTTCGGGCCTCACTACAACCTCCACGTCAGAAGGTTTCTGCTGAATCTTTCAGTCTGGAAGCAACCAAAGAAAGAAAGCATGGGTGATACCATTATTCGCGAGGTAATATCGTCCGACTTCCAATAATTTGGCCATTTACGCTACAGTGTGGAAAGAATGTTTGGACCTTCTCCCAGTACATTCTAACCTGATCGAATCAACCAGTCAATTGATGTATCCTCTAGTACGTTTGCTAGATATGGCATGTTCCCTATTGGCGGTAGATCCACCACCCAGATTAACAGATGGAGGCATTGGGGTGCTTGCCCTTATCTTGCATTATCTTATTACACCAGCAATATATTTGCTGAAACCATTCTGATAGTTTGAGCATCGCACATTTGCTACCTTGTGACCATGCTGAAATAATTATGCCAGAGGACTAATAAGCATTTATACTGAGATAACATTTTTATTCATGGGTTTTTCTGCTGCTGTGTGCTCATACTTTGTAATCGGTGATAATGATAATTCCTGATACAATTGTGTCAGCCTTATGTATTTACAATAACCATCTAGCTGTATCAGCTCCTCATATTTCCTGAAAGTTGAACACCAGGGATGCCAGCTCTTGATCATGCTCAACTAATCATGTCAAAGGACTGATGGATATTTATAATCAATTACCAACTAATACCAGCATGATATATTATGGTTATATCCTGGACTCCGCTACCTTCCTTGCAACTATTGATATTCTCTGATCTTGTTGTTACCTTTTCATATCAGCCATACATTTGTTGGTACTACTTTGATAATTTGACACCAGGATGTCAGCTCCTGATCATACTGTACTAATCATGTCAAAGGGCTGATAATAATTCATCAAGTACAACAGTACTGAGATAACATTTTCCTTGGTATGTATTTCTTCTACTATCTGTTCATATCCTTAACTTGCTGCTGCCTACTTGGCAATCACTGATATTCAATGATCTAGGATTTATCAAGTTTATATATGTTTGTAAGATCCATCTGGCTTATCAGCTCCTCACCAATTTCCTGATAATCATGCCAAAAGATTGATAGGTAGATATAATTAACTGCCAACTGGTACCAGGATGATATATTATATTCATATTTTGGACTCTGCTGCCTTCCTTACAATTGTTGATACCCACTGATCTGACATTTATCTTTTAATATCAACCATATATCTGTTGGAACTATTCTGATAGTTTGAACATCAGGATCTAGCTCTTGATCATGCTGAACTAATCATGTCAAAGGATTGATAGTCATTCACCAAGTATACCAGTACTGAGATAACATTTCCCTTAGTATGTATTTCTGCTACTATCTGTTCATATCCTCAACTTGCTGCTGCCTACCTGGTAATCAATGATATTCAATAATCTTGCACTTAGCTGATAATACCAGCATGTTATATTATATTCATACTTTAGACTCTCTGCTGCCTTCCTTGACAACCAATGATATTCCATGATCTTGTAGTTATCAGCCATATACTTGTTGGTACTACACTGATAATTTGAATATCAGCATGCCAGCTCTTGATCTTGCTGGAGGCAGCTGGACTAATCATGTCAAAGGATTGATATGTAGTTATAATCAATTGCCAACTAGTATCAGCCATGATACATTACATTCATACTTAGACACTCTTCTGCCTTCCTTGCAACCAATGATATTCCTTGATCTTGTTGTTATCTTTTTATATCAGCCATACATTTGTTGGCACTATTCTGACAGTTTGAACATCAGTAGGTCAGCTCTTGGTCATGCTGAACTAATTATGTTAAAGGACTGATAATCATGCATCAAGTACACCAGTGCTGAGATAACATTTTCCTTGGTATGTATTTCTTCTATTATATGTTCATATTCTTAACTTGCTGCTGCCTACTTGGCAATTACTGATATTCAATGATCTAGCACTTATCATATTATATCAATGTTATATATGTTTGTAAGATCCATCTGGCTATATCAGCTTCTCCCCAATTTCCTGATGATAGCTCCCTGATTATCACAATTAAGTGGTATCGGGTGTTTGATCTCATGACCAATCTCAGCGAAGAGATTTCGAAGCCACTCAATTTGCTTGGCAACTTCGGTCATGGCAATATACTCTGCTTCTG
>JBBPOM010000096.1:0-51355 GCA_038091455.1 Leccinum uliginosum
ACGGGACAAATCGCTCACCAATGCGGATGGGGAATTCTGATGGAGTGGTAGATAAAATCAAGGTCCATCCAAAGCAGGATATCTCGCTCGATTTCTTGCTAGTATCCTTACTCAAAAAGAAGGCGCTGTTAGGGGTGCGGCCGGTGTCAGAAACAGCCTCGAGGCGTACACGTGTGTCGTCACGTTAGTATCTCGACTTGGTCACTCACAGTCATCTTCCTCCACTCTTCACCGCCTCATTGATGGCCGTGGTGCTTGCATGGAGCGCGCCGCATTCTACACTGGAGATTCCTGTGGCAGCTGACGTGGAGGCTGAGATAAGGTGTATTCCATCTAACCGCCCACTCAGGCTGGAGTGACGTCGAGGGCGCGTTGTGGGCGGTGGAAAGGGACTTGGAATGCGATTCGGCGACCACTGAAGTGGCCAAGCTCAGGCTAGTATCGAGGAGTGTGCTGGCATTTGCGGCTGGCACTGGCAAAGACAAACACCGCTCTATCAATCTTGGCTTGCTTGAACGAGCATATCTGGCCCTAGACTCACAGTCCTATCAGATACACTCCCGGGAGATCGCGAAACCGATTGCGAGCGGGGCAGCTAGAATTCCGCCGAAAGGCACGGGAGATGAACCGACAACCCACTTGCTTCTGCGAGGAACGGTTTACTCCGCATTACGGCACGATTTTTCCTTATTTCAGGCTGGTCTCGGCGTCTCGCACGAGAATTGAACGGTAATAAGTACTGGCGTATCCAGCCGAAGTTCCTGAATAGACTTTACAGCCACCGTGAACCAACGAGCAAACTCGGGAGAAACTGGCAGTGGCAAGAACCATTTACATAAGATTGGCTGGTGCGACCAGTCGCTCAACTCACAGTAACATTATTGACTCGGTGTTCTTATTGCTTGCAGACCACTCTTCGAGTTCCTTACATCCGAACACGTTGCCATTTGTAACATTGTCATTCAATCGAAGGCAGATTTTCCGGGTGACCATCCGACTGCGGAACAACTTTCCGTGTCACGGTGGTATGTATCCCTCACGTACCGTCGGCGCTTCAGGCATTCTGCGAACAACTGAAACCTATTCTTGCGTACGAAGGCCTGATATGACCTGTCGTTCCTCCCATGACCATGAATTCTTCCTATTGGGTTTATGTGATATCATAGGCGAGACGCCTGCGATGCTTGTCTTCCGGCAAGTTTCAAGGCCTCGAACAGTGATATCGGTCAAATACAATGCAATGCTGTTACATTAGAACAGTTTGAGTTGTTCAAGAATGAGAAAATATCTAGATGCTAAACTAGTGTACAGAGGCTATTGTTAGAGTTGAAGTACAATTTATGAGGAAAACACAAATGAGGAGGGAATAACGATAAATCCAAGGCAATTGATGTCTTTGCCAACAATGCACGAATATCTGTGATGCAATGCAAGTAGATCTGGGTATAGCTCGTGACAATATAAAAGGGGCTGTGGTTCCGATTGGTCAGGTATCTGAAACAACATTGAGCAGAGCGCCTTGGCGTTATGAGGTGCCATCTACTCACAACCGTCCGCAGCCTCTAGAAACCCCACTTTCGAGCAACCCAGCATGTCGAATATTGCATCCCAATCCAGAGGAAAACTGATTGGAGAGCTGACGGCGGATTGTATTCTCTGTGGGGCTAGGGGTATGGGCTCGGCAATTTGGAGGATTGGGGACGGTTCTGGCTGGAATTGCGGGATCATGCGTGGTGACGTGTTTATCCAAAGTCCAGGTCGCACGCCAAAGCATGTGCTATTGCGGGGAGAGCGAGGCCCCGCAGGTTTCCGTCTGCGCGCATGGTGAGGGAAGGGTTTTGCCACGCATTCAACGCCTATTCTGGGTGAGTGCACGCGCTGCACGGGAGATGAGGGCGGTGATGTCATGCTAGAATCCGATGATTGGGTGGAGATGATGGACCGCAGGGTGGACCCTCTGCTGAGATTTGGTGTTCGACCAGTCCATGACCAGGCATCATTTGAGGATGAGTCCGAAGAAACCGACAACCAGCTGCAGGGACGAGGCCCCCTCACTCGGTGTGATCTTCTGTGGATAAGGATTGAGAGGGGTTGGGAGTCGTTCATTTCGAGTGTGTACGACGAAAGGCTAGCCAACCAAGTTGAACAGTCGCCCGGAAGCGTGGAAGAGGGCTGGGCGATTCATATCGATGAATAAAAGGAAATTCTATGGGGAACCTATGCGTTCAGTTCCCGGACTGGGCAAAAACTGAGTCAGGTGAGACATGGGCGCTGCTTCACTCTGTTTTAGTACCTCACCATCAACTTGCCGGTGCAAGATCACTTTGATGGACAGATGCTATTATTACTGAATCAGGCAGTGTACCCGTAAGCGTTCCCACCCTGCGAAATGCCCTACACATATCTCCACGATGTTCTCCCAGGGCTCAAGGCGCCGACATGCCCACCAAAGGCAAACGCAACATGACACAAATCCTAACAACCTTTCAGCCCATGCTGGTATGTTTCGAGATCCTTTTTCTCTGATGCGGCAAGACAGCCACGAAACCCCGAAGAGCTACCCCAAACTCTGTTTTGACATACCCACGTTGAGCATTGATCACACTGGTGCAGCTCATGTCACCTGCCGCCCTATTCCCGATCGTCAACTAAAGCCGCGGTCTGTTCCAGGTCAGTAAATATATTGGATGTTGGGGAGAGCTTGAAATGCGCCTTACAACTCATCTCGACTCACCACTTTGCTTGTAATCAAGGTTCCACTCGCAGATTGTTTGGTGGTTATCGGATCATATACATCCCATGACGCGTAATGCAATCACCCTGGATACACACGCATGTGAGCGTACAGCACCCTCATACGCCGTATAAACTTTGCTTTGGTCCACGGACACTCGTAATCGCAGAAAAGCTTATATGTACCCTCACCACAGATACGGGTTAAATGTAGATAATGGTCACTGGTTTCGACGTGCAGTACTTCAATGCCGAACGTGGGCTGACTCAGAATCGTTCTGCTTATCGATGATCCCGCTCCTTACTCAAGAGTATGAAACCTTCTATCCACATGAAAAAAATCATGAGGTCATTTACATTCATGGAAACTAAGACTGATCACACCAATTGTAGGAACGTTACTCTGCCTCGAGATTCGAAGTTGAAGAACGTTGAAGGGTAAAAAAGGGATAGACTCGGTCAATTTACCGAATTTCAATCACCTGCATTCTGATTTCTCAGGTACAGTATTTGGATACTGTGCAATCAAGCCGCTTCCCATCAGAAAACGGCAAGCGATATAATTATATATAGCTCCTGGCCTTGCTCAAGTAAGACTTAGTAAGAACGTTGCGGGCGCGTTGGATCGATCGCAGGTCGCACCCTTACATTCTGGCAAGCTGCATCATTTCGACGTTTCTTCCACGTCATGATTTTTCCGATAATCACGCCTTCGGCAGATAAGTTCGGGTTGTTGGTCCTCTCCGACGAAATTGCCTTTGATGAAATTCTCGACGCACTCGATCCCCCTTGGACACCTCATAGGTGACGAGAGCCTCGGCAATGATGGCGATTCGCACAGTATCGTTCCCGTTCAACCATGATCAACACAAAATGAGCTATCCTGTCATCGTACTTCGAACGAGTGGCGTGGAGAAAACGGAGGGTACCTTAGCCATCGACATCGCCCATATGTTCGGCCATCTCGATCGAGGAGACCTGGTATTTGGACGTTCCAGCAGAGTCTGGCTGTATGGCGTCGTCTGCAGAGTTTGCCGGAGTGCGACGTCAGCCAATTGGAACTGATCACTACAAGTTACTTTTATCGTAGTATACTTGTGCAGAGTCTGCCAGTGTAGACGATGGATGGCAAGCTATGTGGCAGTGTGTGATGTCACGAGTCACACCATCACGCATCTGGTCCCGACGCATTATGAGCATCTCAACTGTAGTACTTGGTTATGGGCGCTCAACTCCCATACAAGTTGTCCTCAAGGTGGATGCAAACCCTGGATGTGGGGGGATCGCTTGGCCAGCGGGCGAGGTTCGCACAGCTACTACTGCATTCCCCTTTGTTCCGTGATAGGAAAGGATACAGGTTCTCGCAAATTATCTGGCACAGCGTGGGGAGGCTTATTGTACAGGAAAGGCCATCTTGGAACTAGGCAGTGGAACCGGTTTGGTTGGGCTTGTTGCCGGGAAACTCGGTGGCAAAGTCTGGATCACTGACCAAGTGTCAGTCGACGCTTTCTAACATTCCTTGGTTTATAATGCACGACTGACTCGGACCACGTAGACCATTGCTGGGCATCATGCAGACCAACATAAGACTGAATCAGCTAGAATCATTTGTTATCGCGTCAGAATTGAACTGGTGAGTAATGACATCTCCCCGCCCGTTTACTAATCACCGATGTGATGAATCGTCGACGTGCCAGGGGGGAGGCATTGCCTCCAGAGATACCCCGGCCTGATCTAATCTTGGCCGCGGATTGCGTCTACTTTGAACCAGCATTTCCGCTTTTGGTGAGGACGCTCTCCGAGCTAGCGACGGAACGAACGGAGATACTTTTTTGTTGCGAAAAGAGGCGAAAGGTATCACCGTCCCTGAGGGAAGTGCTCTACTGCTCACTGTCGCCAGGCAGATAAGCGCTTCTTTACATTGCTCAAGAAAGAGTTTAGCTGGCAGAAGGTATGCGCGCAGGTTTCGATATTATTATTAGGCAGTGCAGCTTATGCCTATGCAGGTCGAGGACGACTCGAATAGCGAGAAATATAGTGGAGAAGCGATTTCACTTTTGATACTGCATAAAAAGCCACGTGTAACCCAAGGATCCTGTAGGTGATTGCATTAAGAGATGACATACAGGTTGCCGAGTCTACGGGTGTGGTGCTGACAGTTCCCCGAAACAAATGGAGCTTCGGTGCCTACACGTCTGGAAGACAGGCCTATTCATTCTCTAATCATAGACCTAGACATAGCATCCTGTAATAAGGAGGGTTCTGTCATCCGGCTATGGAGGTATTGATCTGTTGCTAAAAGGTCACTATATATCAGAGTCACTTCACCGAGGACTAACCTGCAGCCCGTGGATCCCCTGGATTTCCTCCTTCAAAACTTCCGTTACGAGCTTGTGTTGCTTTACTGTTGATAGGCCCTTGAATGAGTCGCTAGCGATCTTGATTGCGAAAAATGAGCCGCATCCTCCTAGGTAGACGGGTTGATTCACGCTGGACCCATTCGCGAGTGTTTGTTAGGGTACTAACCAGAAACGTCTTGCACGACAAGCTCGGACGGGGAGAAGTGCTCAGTCAGCTTGGCAATTATAGTGCCCTCGGTGCCCGTAGAGGCGGATGTTGACAGTGGTCGTAGGAGAGCCGACCTTGACGCTACGAATTTCCTTGCTAGTGATGAGAACATGTTCGAGTTTACTCATGCGCTAGAAATTGTTTCCGACGAGTCTTTCCGAATCCCGTCCCGATGCAGACTCTCCGCGCAGTCTTTCAACCAGCACTTCGCGGCTTTCATGGACTCAGACCGCTCCCGACTAGCATTCTGAGGTCACGAACTTTGCAGGAGTTTCCGTTCCGTTCCTGTCATTCTCTATCTTCGTTGCGGACAGCTCGCCTAGACGTTGGGGGACTTAAAGCCCTACGGTTCCCCGCCTCACGCTTTTTGTCAACGGGCACTGCCCAACCCAACGCGGAGGAAACCAAGCTGCCCGTATTGGCACCTCCTGCAGTCGGCAGCTGGCTCCTCTTCTCATCTGCATTAGTCTTCGCTGTCATTGTCGTCGGAGGGGTCACACGGCTCACAGAGTCCGGACTCAGCATAACCGAATGGCGGCCAGTGGCTGGTACCATACCCCCACTCAGCGACGAAGACTGGAACGTTGAGTTCGAAAAGTACAAGGCAACCCCGGAATTCAAGCTGTCAGTGCATCCTTCGAGCAGCAGCTTTCGACTGATTCATGTTTTCTGACAGGTTAAATCACTCGATTTCAGTGGATGAATTCAAGAACATATTCTACATGGAATGGGGTCATCGTGTCTTGGGTCGCGTCGTCGGCGTTGTATTCATTTTGCCGCTGTCCTATTTCGCTCTCAGGAAGAAGCTCGCCACCTCAATGCCTGCCAAGCTGACTGCTATGGCACTATTACTTGGCTTTCAAGGAGTTCTCGGGTGGTACATGGTCAAATCTGGCCTGGAGGACTCGATCATGGACACTCCTGGCGCCGTACCCCGGGTCTCTCAGTATCGCCTGGCCGCCCATCTCGGTACTGCCGTCCTACTTTACGGTGGAATGCTTGGAACAGGTCTAGCAGCCATCAAGGATTGGAAATATGCACACAATGGCATCTGGAGCGGATCAAAGACAATCTCGTGGCAGGAGGTACTCTCCAATCCTGTGATCAAGCGTTTCACTGGATACTCTCGTGCCTTGACGGCGCTTGTATTCCTGACAGCATTGTCTGGTAGGTGGTAGTCGAGGCCGTATCTACACTCGCTCTCACGTGATTACACAAGGTGCATTCGTGGCGGGTCTGGACGCTGGGCTACAGTATAACGAGTTCCCATTGATGGGAGGCCGTATTGTACCCCCCATGGATGAATTGTTCTCCACTGTGTATGCGAAGAATGCGGATGAATCCGATGTCTGGTGGAGGAACGTCTTTGAGAATCCTACCACTGTCCAATTTGACCATCGTGTCCTTGCAAGTTTCTTCTCTCCTGATTTGTCCCGTTTCTATGCTAACTTTTGTTTCAGGCAATGACGACGTACTTCAGTACTTGTCTCCTTTTCGCCCTCAGTCGCCGGTCCGCAGTTCGCTCACTGCTACCACCACGAGCTCGGATGTCAGTGACGGCTGCCTTTGCGATGGCAAATGTCCAAGTTCTTCTAGGTCTGGCCACCCTATTATACCTCGTACCTGTCCCGGTAGCAGCTGCACATCAAGCAGGCAGTGTGGCACTGTTGAGCACCATGGTACATTTACTCGTTGCGCTTCGCCGGCCTGGCTTGGCAGCTCAGCTTTGGCGAAACGCTGGGACAAAGGCAAACAAACCTAAAGCCTGATACTTACTTTTTAGATTGATCGTGTAGCCACTCCATCCACACTCAGTTGTTTTTATAGTATGAAATGCGCATACCGCTTATCGTGCTCGCCTCTTGATTGAACGCATGGTGTACAGAATGAGGCGTCGTACATTAACACTTTTAACCTGACATCTGTACATCGTCACCAGGCGCAGCAGGGGGCACAGGGATTGTTTCGTCTACTGGAACTTTCGTATCCATGATATCCAAGTATAGCCGCACTGATTGCCCTTCAACAATGCGGAATTTACCTTCAGGAGAGGTAGGCTTTTCGTTGGCACCAGCCGGGCCGATGATGCCAACCGAAGTGTTGTTTATGTTGAGTTCCTTGTCCTGCTGTAACGTCTCGCGGAGCGCGTGCAGACCGTGCTTGATCAGCTCTTCCAGAGTACCTTGGACTAGTGTGAGCAAAAAGCATTAAGCAATGCAGACAGGGAGACGGACAATCAGCAAAGCTCTCATAATGCTTCTCCAGATACGTCTTGGCGCTTTGGCTGCGCGCACCGATCGACATGGCAAAGTACTCGTACGAGTTTCCCGAAGGCGAGAACTCAAACAGGTGGGGTCCAGTCTGGTCTTGACCGATGACGAGGAAGCCGACACCGTACGGCCGACGTCCGTACTCTTGAGTGTTCACCTGTGCCTCTAGATATACGAAAGAGATGACGTGAACGTTCAACCTGAAATCGCGCACGGACTCACTGTCTGCCATGGCAGAGACCAGCCGGTTTACGGGCATCGGGCGATTGAAGATCATGCGCTCGTTGAGAGTTTGCTGTCGCATGAAATTGCTAGAGCGTGGTCGTTGCACCGAATCCGTCTGTAACGAGCGACGAAATCGTCGTACCTCAGAACGCGCGCATCCGACGTCAGTCCTGCGATGGCAATGCCGACGTGGTCGTCTATTCGGAACATCTTTTGTTGGTACGACGCTAGTTCGCCTGTAGAACGCTGTCGGGAATCGTCAGCGCGCGTGTTCGTGGTGTAGCATGAGCGTGGACACCTTCAACGCCAAGAGTATGGCATGCGTCTTTGATCGCAGGCCAACTGCTGCAGATCCTTGCTTTACTGCTTCGAGGGCATACTCGACTTGATGGAGACGACCTTGTGGCGAGAAAACGGTGTTATCTGAGTCGTATGTGTTTCTGAACTGCGTAGGTGGTGAATACGATGCAAAGCGAGGAAATCAAATGGGACAGACCATGATGGGCGGGAGATGGAGCAAGTCCCCCGCAGGTGACGCGTCCTCGCGATGCGTGAGAACATCAATAATTAGAGAGAAATTGTGTACACAAGATAAGTAAGTACTAGTGTCTCATCGTGCCCCCTTCTTTTCAGCTCGCCATTCTTTGAAAATGCCATCCAGGCTTTTATATACCAGATGCGACGGCAAGCATCTGATCACTTCACCGATCCTTTCTTCCGCATCTGCCTTGCCCTTCTCCCCGTTTGCCTTTTGTGCATACTCGATCACCATGTAGAACATAGCAAGCACGGCGAGAGAAACGTGTGTTTGATGTGCGCCATGCGACGACGATTGGGAGAATGCTGCCAGAAGAGGACCCGAAATACTCGGCGCAGATATGGCGGGCGCGGTTTGTGAAAACGGTGTCGCGCGCTCGCCTCGGACAAGCCTCAACAATATCTCCAAGAGATTGTCGACTTCAGTCATATGGGTCTTTAGGAAGCGTTGTCGCTCTGTCTGGATCCCAACTAGCGAGTTGACCGCCCAACTTTCAAGAACGGTCCAGATTGTAGGAGCCTATAGAATGGTCAGAAGGGTGGGAAAAGCGAGAGCGAGAGCATACATACCGGATCAGGGTCTGCAACCTCAATTTTCTTCTCCCAGCCGTCCGCAGCCTCACCAGCAACCCAGAACATGCGTCCGAACATGCTTTTCAACCACTCCTGCACATCCCCAGATTTAACCCACTTGGGTTCCGACAACGGTCGGTCCGTGTCGAGATGAACAATGAGGTGTATTTTGGATGGAAACGACATTTTCGAGAATGAAGGTATCGTCTCGTCAACATTGCAAGACTCTGAGATGGTTGGCAGTGGCAAGTACGATTTTGTAGCCTCAGAGAGCCCTTCGACCTGGACGTTTGTTAGCACCCAGTTCGTCCGAGCGTGGGACTGTACATACCAGTATACCCCTCAAGTTTTCTTCATCATCCTTGTCAAGGGATATGTGAACGTCGATTCGACCCTCGGCCCTGTGCACGCGAAGATATTCGACGACTTCAGCATCCACTACCAATCGTCTGCTGCCAGCAGCATATGATATCGAGAGGCGATTTGCAGAAGGAGTTGTGCATTTTTTAGGTGACGCAGTCACTGGTTGATGTGACGACTCGCCGTAAGTCGAGCCTGAGGATGTTGACAGCAGCGTATTGGATGTCGGGGAAGCGGGTGGTTCCGGCAGGTGTTCTTCATCATTGTCACGGGCATGGTCATTCTTCTCGTCGGATTCAGCGTGGAGCAGAGTTGATTCGATGTGCGCAAGCACTTCGTCCTCCTGCGAAAATAGCCCGTTGTCTAGACTGTCGTCGACGATGGTGGAGGCGTAGGAGGAATGAGATTGCAAAGGCTTTGCAGCAGTGACGGTCTCTGTTACGTCGGCCGCACCTTCAGCCACAGAAACCTGTGCATCAACAAACTCTGCATGGTTAGCAGACTGATTGTCCTGTTTAGGTATATCAGATTGCTCGGCCGGGACAGGAAGGGGTACAGAAGCCCGGCTAGACGAAACATCGAATGAAGAACTCAATGAAGAAGACGAATGAGAAGTGAGACGAGACTGTTCAGTGAGAGAAGAAGGTCCACTAGTGACTGCTTCACTCCCAATCTCAGTACTCAGCTCCTCGGTCTGTCGAGGATTTATGACCTCCGGTGTAGCGAGCTCGGCAGTCTCTTCAAGCATGGAGACAATGCCCACAACAGACTGTCCGTGGGATGGACTAGGTGTGCGATTTTGGGCAATCACGTTGGACGGGACCGATGCAGGGTCGTTGCCCACTGCTGCGCAAATATCTGCATCATGAATCGCAGTAGCACAATGATCGCCAGAGGCACCGGTTCCATATCCATCAAAAAGGGTGCCTTCAGGGGGGAAAAAAGTCAGCCGTGCCCTCCACCAAAAATCGGAAGCGTCCATCACACCGATGCTCGAGATCGGTCGAGAACTCACCATTGACTATGTCGCCTCCAAGCCCAGGTATGCTTGGCTCACTAACTTGAGGGTCTTCGACACAACTCACACGGAGTTGGTTGTCGTCCTCGTCAGCAGTGGGCTCCACATGGGTGCCGACCTCAACTTCAGCAGTATCTCCATCATCTCCATCATCCTCGGCAATAGCAGCCATGAGCCAGTCACCTTCACTGGCAGTCTCGGCTACACTCGGTGCAGCGCTGTCTCGACCCATTCCATCCAGGTCAACGCTCGCGGAATCGCTCATCTGACTTCCGCGAGGAGGAGGAGGCCGCTCTCGGCCCTCCTCCGCATCACCATCATCATCCTCAAGTTTCTTGCGCTTGCCCTTGCGCGAATCCATCGGCGAGGTCCCATAAGCGTAAGAGGAATTGTGCGGAATCGGATGAGAATCATCCGGAGAGACGGGGGTGTGGAAATAAAAGCGGATACGGGAAGGCGGGGGAGAGCTGAGCGAAGAAGGCTCCCCAACGGGTGGTTCAGCCTTGACATCAGCATCTGAAACATTATGCTCTGTCCTGTGAGCTGTATCAACCTGATCCCCGTTGGAAAGATCACTTGACTGTATCGATTCTTCCTTGACAGTAGCATGTGAAGAGTCAATGAGAGAAGCAGTCCCCTCTTTGCCCTCTGATTTGACAGCAGAAGGAAGTACGCCCCACATCCATCCGAGCTCGGGCATTTCAAGCCCCACAATCTTAAAATCTGTGAGAGTGCGGCGATTCTCGTCCTTCTTACCACTGCTCGTAAAGCTTCCTGAAGGTGTGTCGCGATTGCCCAATTGAGTAGCCGAACCATCTTGTCGTCCAGCACGACTCGCGGAATGGCCTTGTCCCCTGCTACGGAAACCAGCATTGCCCATATTTCCCTGATGGTGTTGCTGATGTCCCGCATTAAACGACCCACCTCTGCGGTTATGGAAATCCTGTTTGTTGCCAAAACCACCTCGTGAGCCATGACCTCGCAAAGAACCTTGCTGGCCACCACGGCCACCACCACCGCTCATGAAGGTGCTGCCACCTCGGCCACCACGCTGACCACCCAAAGCACCTCGATTTCCACCCATTGATCCACCTCTTCCGCGGCCTACGCTCATAGAACCACCACGGCCTCCCATTCCGGATCGGTTGCTTCCGCCGAGAGGTACTTGGTTAGCGCCTTGTTGACTCTGATTCTGTCCGTACACGGGGTTTTGGGGGGTAGGTGGGGGTTGAAACTGGGGCTGAGGAGGTGGGCCTTGCTGACGTTGCTGTCCGTGGTGATGATTTATACTGGGGCCATCAAACCTTTGTCGCTTGGCGGGAGGAAGATGCTGAGGGGGAGTGTGATGTATTCCATGATTATGTCGGGGCTGTTGCGGCTGTTGTGGTTGTTGCTGCGGGAAATAGGACTGCTGGGGAGCAATTGTCTGAGGCTGTGGGTAGTTTTGCTGCGTTATGATAGGTTGCGGAGGTTGCGGGACGTATGCCTGAAAACCAACGGACGCTTGGTAAGGATTATACTGGGGCTGCGGTTGGGGCTGAGGTGGGGGCGGGGGTGGGGCCATCGCCTGTACTGGCTGGTAATGTTGTGGTTGTTGCTGTTGCCTTTGCTGCCAATGCATGTTCTGACCGCCATACCCGTAGTTCGCATACAGTGCACTTTGTTCTGGAGATGGTCTCTGAGGTTGCGGAGCGCTCCACTGTGGATTGTAAGCGACGGTTGCGGCTGTGGTTGACTGTTGTTGAGCTTGGTGCTGGGCGGCGGCTGCAGTCCAATAAGCATAGTCCGGAGGTGGTCCTGCGGGAGGAGGGCCAGGAGGAAGGGGCGGTTGGGGCGGATTGAACGTCGGTTGGGGAACGAACGGGTTCTTGTTCATGTCGGCGACGGAGAGCGATCTTGCAATCGAGTGCGTTGTTGACGTCGGCGCTGAGCGAAGCTTGGTCGTCGTCGTTTGAAACAGCGAGCTCGAAGGCTCCGGGCCTACTCGAAACATGTCCGACGCTTAGTCATCATTCTGTGGCATCATCTCCTGACGAAACCGTGTGTAGTACCATCAAACAAATGATGGTCGGCAAAGGTGAGCTCGGTTAATATGTGTCGGTATCTTTGGGAACTGTTCGTCGAGTGGCTCTTCGACAATGTGTTCTGTGATTATTCATACAAGGAAGTGTCACTGAATACTAAAGGAACGGTGAAATCGTCATGTTTTCTACCACGGACGGTCCTGACATACAATGGTGCCTTCCGCGCCCGTCCTCGAGCGCGCAAGACGAGGCTCCCTTCCTTGTCAGAATGTCGCGTACTTCCCATTCATGCACTAACGTGGCCGAACAAAGGATAATGCAGCGTGGACGCTTCGATGGGCGAAAGCGCCCGTCGTCTTTGCACCTATTTCTGTTTCTCGTCTGGTTTACCTCTCGTATTCCATGACATTGACCGTGAGCAACACCTCAATAACGCGAAAGGTCCACCTCTCACTCGTCTAGTTGAACGTATGGTTTTGCAAGGTCCTCGTTGGCGTTTCGGCGATCGTCCTGCACTACTGCATTTGCTGGCGGTTCTTCTTCAATTCGTACTCCCAGCTCAGAGAGCCGCTGCTCGTTAAGCCGGATGTCAATGCCCTCCACCTGTGTCACACGATCCCTTGAACGACTTCCTGCAAGGCCTGCGATTTTCCGGTTTTCTTGGGAAGCCTGTCGGTCCTATCTTATCACTTTTGCACTTTCCCGCCCATATAAACGCTCGGCAGGTTTTCTATGAGTTGGCCAAGCATCTACAGACCAGACGGCTTGTCGCAGGAGACAGTATTCCACTCGATCAAGATCGAAATTCCTATTGTGTCATTGACGGAAGCGTCCAATTTTCGCGCAAACCGGCGAGACTGCACAGAATGGTCCTTCGGACGACGAAGATATGAACGGGTGTCAATCAATCAACCAGGTTGGGAGCGGAGGCACTCTGTCCATATCCTCAGTCTGTTTACAGACCAGATTATGGTAAGATTCTATATTGACGGTCGTTGTGGACATTGTGCAATACTCAGTGGGCTCGACCAAAAGTATTACACAGCCACATCCATACAACTAACTCCCTTTGAGTGTTACAGTTGGAAGTTACCTACGCGGAGGGAGTCGGCGGTCGGGGTAGCTAACGAGGAATTTCGGCAGGCTCGGAACCACACAACCATCTCACCCGCCGTCCCGAGACTCGGATCGGATGAACGTGGTCTCCGAATGCTCCCGACCACTGCCACTGGACCTGCCGGAAGGGGATATCGGAAGTAAGCCACATCACGCGGTGCAGCACCGACGCTGAGGTGAGCACGCTAAGCTAGCGTACAGTATCAGATGAAGGTCAGCGCGAGATATGGTGGGCGCTATGTCGAACGCCGAGTCATGCGAATTGATCTTCCGACAGCAAAGGTTCTGCACCGTGTTCAGGGTGATGCCATTGCACTCTCGATGACTGGTAACAAGTCTGGAACACCACCATGTTTATGCACGCTTCCTCTGTCCAACTACCACCACACCAAAGGAGCAAATCGTTCGTTCTTGTACTCCGAGGTGAGCTGCCCGAGGTCATATTTCTCGAGTAGTAAGATGGAGCCGAAAGGAGGGAAATTTAGTCATCGAAACCTCACTTCACTACTTTCCTCGCAGTGGATGTTTGTCTCGCTACACCTCATTTGCGGTGATATCTTAGCCATCGACTGGACACAGGGCCTGTGACACTTTTTACCATTACACTGTTATGCTATACACACAAATAGTCCAAAGTCCTCTCCCGGAGACCCACTCATTGGCCGAGAGCGCTCCTTCTTCACTCCGGCTCTGCACCTGTACGAACTGGAGAATGAAGATTCGCCAGCTTGCGACCGCGCTCCTCCTGGAAATGTCGGGTTTCGGCGAACGGAGAGAACGAGAACAGACATGTGCATACCTCACGGACTTGTTTGCTCTTGAAGTGCTCGTCTACACGGACTCTTAGAGTTTCGGTGTCGCGCTTGATCTTCTGAGCTTGCTGTTTTTGAATCTATGGAAGAACGTTACTCTCATCACAAAAAAGACAAATAGGTCGAAGTTCACCTGAACGTCACTCTGTGCAGTGTGTAGGTTCGTCACTGCTCGATCATGGAGGTGCGTAGCTTTCTGTAGCGACTTGACCGTGTCGTATTCCTTTTGCTCCATCTTCTTCAGATGCTTGTCCGCTCCGTGAGCCGCCTTGGCGAGAGTCAGAATAACAGAAACTTTGCAAGATTCAAATGACGGCCTCACCTTGATAGTTTTTGCTTCCGACTTCTCGGACTGCTTGAGCTCCTTCAAGGCGCGCTGGTAGTCCTTCTCGTCGGCTCGAGCTTCCTTTGCGATGGCTGTCTCCACCTTTTTGACAGCTTTTGGATCAGCAGGGAGTTGGGAATTCATGTTTAAAGAATATGGTTGTGTGGAACCATGCAGCACCACACCGTCAGCTGTATGTGTAATCAAAAACAGGGGCCTGTGGAGCAGACCCATTTCGAACGTAGTTGAGTTGGATTACAAATGTCAAAAGCCCTACTTGTTCACATTCATATGGTCGACTCAACGAGACATCAATGGATTCGGTTGTACCACTTGTCGCCATGTGACCCTCTGGCAGCGCGAGTCTTGAGATCATGATCGCTTCACGACAAACGAGGCCACCGGGTGAATTTACCTAGGGAGAACTAGTAGACAATCTACTATTTCTCCAGAACACCGTTCCTCTTCTTCTTCCTCTTTTTTCGCGCTGGCGCACCCCCGTCAGCGCTGCCATGATCGTTATTGTTTTCAACTACGGCGGTCTGTTTTGCAGCCCCGGGCGGAGTTGTGGAGCCGGAACCGACAGTGTCGGGTTCGGGTCCGGGTTCGCGGGGGCGCTTCTTGCTGGCCGGAGGTTGACGGACGTCATTCGATTTCTGTGGGAGATTCCCTGCAGGCGCGCCTGCACTAGCGCCTGGTTGAGCAGACGACAACGGGCCAGCCATTGCTGGCGATGGCGCGCGGGCCATGGGCGCAACCACGGTAGCAGCAGCAACAGCTGTAACTCCAGCGGGCTCCTCCTCGCGACATGATTCCGGTACCACAATAGTCGGCTCAGAGAAGACGGCGCGGTACGTTTTGCGTGTCTCTGGGCAGGAACACATGAATGTGAGCATTCGAAATTGCGAAAGCAACAGAGCAGGCGGGTCGCATAGTCAAGTGAGAGAACGATACTCACGTGCGCGCAGCACGAGGGATTTGGGCGTGACGGTGGACGCGTCGTGTGTCAGGTTCTGGGCCAGACCGAGCAAAGTGACTCTGCAACGTGCGAGAGTGAGGATGCGTGCTTTTGGAATAACTGGAGTAATTCAAATAAGAGTTCGCTTACAAGTTTTGAACATCCTTCGGACCTCTGTAATCGCCTTCTCCAACGACCCCGCCGCTTAAAAGGATGCCCTTTCCCTTCGTAACCCGAACCACCTCGCGTGCTGCAGCCCACCAGTTTCGTTTAGCCGTGAGCCCTGTGTCGCTCGCTCCGAGATTCAGATGGCTTGATTCGGGGTCGCCGAGTGCGCCCGCGTAGTTGATTTCGAAAACGGCGCCATTCTTGATGGCCGTGCGGACGAGTGTGTGTTTGAGATGAAACGGGAGACGTGGGAGGGTGAGAGGTAATGCGATGATGTGAGCCGTGAAAGGGGAGGGAAGACTATGCGTCAGACACGCAGCGGAAAACGTAGTGGCGGTCGTAGGGGCAAGAGCAATGACGTCGTACGCGTCAGCAATGGATGCATTGGCACTCGTCTGGGAACATGGAGGACTGATCAGTCCAAGAGGAGGAGTGATACGACGGAAAAAAAGGCACCAAACCGAACCCCTTCTCGCTGTCTTCATCAATATTTATTGTCAATCGTTTCAGAAATACGATTCCCTTCCTATTCTTCAGCTGTGGCAACAAAGCGTCGAGGATGTTCACATGTATTTTAGGGTCTATTTTCTTCTCGACTATCTGGTTGAGTGCGATGACGGTGTATCCTACTGCGCTTTTGAAAGTCAAAGAGAAGGGAAAGAGAGAAACGAGAGACTGACAATGGACAAGCAAATCGATACGAGCTTCGATGACTACGACCTGAGCTGGGGTAAACACATTAGTGTTCGCTACCACAGGTTGCTTCCCTTTGTTCTTTTTCGACTGTAGTGCGGCTCCAGGACCCAGGTAGGCAGTAATGGGAACGTTCAGATCGAAGAACATGACAGCATCGATTAAGTCAACTAGTACTCTCTGCGGTCAACCTGACATCCGCTTACGGCGCCGACTCGGTTGAACTTTGCCGAAACAAGCGCTCTCACTACATAGTAGGAAGTATAGTACATACTACATGAGTACTACAAGTATCGTGGACACCTAGACCTTCATTTGGCCGCTTGCAGCTTTTCTTTCAAGACATTCTTCAATGTATCACCATCCTCTGCAAACCTTTTAATGCCTTCATGCAGCTTGTCAAACGCCATCGTATCCTGAAGCAGGGCCCAACGAAACTCGGGCTCGTTATTGACGTAGGAAACCTTTGGGATGGGCTCCTCTTGAGCAGCTGTCAAAGGTTATCGATGTCAATGCATCCGAGTTCGCAGACGGTATGCGATGAACCGCCTACCTCTCAACGAATCGAGCTTTTTCGGAACGGGTTCAGTAGAGTCCTTCAACTCCTCCAACAATTTCGGGGAGATGGTGAGGAAGTCTATGCCAGCTAGAGCCTTGATTTCTCCCACCTGTGCAAGAATATCAACAACGGCGAATCAGATGTAATCTAATGGCACCAACGTTTCTGAAACTGGCACCCATAACGATTGTCTTGTAGTGGTGTTGCTTGAAGTAGTTGAATATCTTTTTCACAGATTGAACCCCAGGATCGTCGTCGCCCTCGTAGTCCTTTCCGGTCGCATTCTTATACCAATCGAGAATCTACATCATTATTCAGTAAGTGGTTTCTCCACTGGTCAATGGAATAGTGTCGACGCACCCGGCCAACGAAGGGGGAAACAAGCGTTACACCAGCCTCTGCACACGCGACAGCCTGGGCAAAGCCAAACATGAGCGTCAAGTTACAATGGATGCCGTCGGACTGTTCAAGCTCTCTGGCAGCCTGGATGCCCTCCCATGTAGAAGCAATCTTGATCAGCACCCGCTCTTTGTCGATGCCGACGGACTTGTAGAGTGCGATGATTTCCCTTGCCTAGTAATGACCAGTGTCATGATTCAGATGAATGAACCCATCTCGAGGGCACGTCCAAAGACTCTGCACCCACCTTTTTCTTTGTTGCTTCTGGGTCGAACGAAAGACGTGCATCAACCTCCGTGGAGACCCTGCCGGGAATGATGGCCAAGATCTCCTTGCCAAATTCGACAAGCTGTCGCAAGAAGCTTCAGACAGGATATTTGAAAAACGTGCACAGATGACGCACAAGGCGGTCCATCGCCAAACAAGCCTGTTCATGGAGTGTCCCACCTTTGCTCTGACCGTGCTTGATGGCAACATCTACCAGGTGCGAGTACTGTGGCTTGTTCGCCGCAGCGAGAAGCAATGTGGGATTGGTCGTGGCATCCTTTGAATTCAAGCTGTAATGAGCACCATACATATCATATTGTGAGGAAGGGTCGTTACCTGTGGTTTGTACATGCTGATGGCTTTTCAAAAGGTCAATGAGCACCCTCACGAAATAGGGGCTAGCCTGGATCCGGCAAACTCACACTCGAAATCACCGGTGTCTGAGACGACAATGGTCCCCGTCTGTTTGAGATAGTCGAGCGACATTGTCATGGTGGTGTTGGTGGTAAACGAAGAGCGTACTTTGCATATATGTACATGTTGGACGACGTCATCCACCGGGCAAGGCCGAGCAATTGCGTCACTTACGCTTTATAGCGCCTAAGCCCACTGTGAATGGATATCGTCGAAAAACTGATTTTTCGACTCAGGGCTCGCAGACTCTGCTCGTTGCTACATCTCATGCGTCGTATCAATAAGGAAAGCAACTTCGAACTGAGGACGTTCAGTCAAGCTGTATTTGTAATTCAAAGTTATGCAGTCACGGTGATGCAACTGTGAGACATACAGCGATTGTGACACGCCGTGTCCAGTTAACTCGGGGAAGTGCCGACTGGGGTCGGCGCAAACCTTGCTTTTTCTTGGCAGGAGAACTCGCAGGTCGGATCTATGAATGTAAATGAGGGTATACTGAATGTAAGTTACATGAAATCCGAGAGTATTGGATACTCATAAAGGTAGTGAGAGTAGCAGTCCGTGCAGAGTACAGTCACAGAGTCCGACTCACGACTCGGACGTAGTAGAACAGAGAGTCGTTTTGACGACTGAGCTTTCCACTTGATGGGGCAGCGCACGATATCCGCGCCCTGCTGAGGGACAAGGGCCCATTGGAGCTCGACCACGCGTCTTCACTTGGACATCCAGAAAAGGTCAAGTAGGACATTACTTCTGTGCCGCCGGCGCTTGAAGTTTGAGTCTCGATGGTGTCGAGTTCCACAATGGAGCATTATCGGTACCAATGCCTTTGAAGACATGAGCGCTTCACAAGTCGTTTCCGAGATCCTGACGATGTCATGTCGTAGCGTGCCCTTTCTGTGCACCATGACGCCAAATACGTTGACATCGATGCGGTCAGAGAATAGAAATGATCTGACAGGTGATCGGTTTCTGTGGCAGTGTTCTCTTCAAACACCGCTCGGTTATTTCCGGTGAGTTAAACGATACACTTTCCCACGGGGTATCAGCAAGGTAGGTATGTCTGACCACGCCAGGCCCCGCACAAAGGGCTACAGTCAGGACAGCCAGAGCTCCGATAATTCTCAAAAAGAGCCGGTGCCTATCAGACCGACCGTCCACTACCCCGAAGAACTTGATCAAGCACCCTCCGCACAATATCTCAACACACCCCCAAGACTCGAGTCTCGTGGTCATCCATCTGCAGGCACAGATGACGACGATGACGACGACGACGAATTTGACTGGAGCGGCGATGAGAACCTGGCTGATGAAGGCGCAGACTTCGGGAAGCAACGCAAGGCGAGACGTTGGACGATATGGCGGTTCGTTCTCTTCTCACGTGCGGCTTACTACCCAGACCACACTAAGGACATCGCACTTGCAGTCTGCTTACCATCCTCTTTTCCTCCCTGATTGGCTCCATCTTTCTCGCTGGCATCCTAGTGACGCCCGCGTTGCTCGTCCACTTCCTTTGGTATAAACCTCACCCCACCAGTTACCGGTACTATGTGAACCAGAACGTCGAAGCCTGGCTTTTTTGGGTGGCAGCTAATATCGTCATATCCTGGGGTCTTGCGATGGTCGTGGACATCATACCCGCAATAGCACGCCTTTTGATATCCATCTCCTGGGGTCATGTCTCCGAGGCACTCAAGTCCCAAATCGAGTTGTACGACTCTGTCAAAGACACTTTCAAGCCTGTGTTGTATGCTGCCAGTGCCTGGATCAGTTGGATCATCTTGTTTCAAAACATATTCCAGCTGTACAATGGCGGCGTCGACGGACCCAGTTTTGCTCCATACACAGACCGTGTGAGTGTCCTTGCGTTTCCTGAATACACGGGGCTAAGCAATATCTGCAGCTTGCTCAAGCAATCCAATTCCTGTTCTTTGCTGTACTCGTGATATGCACTCAAAGGATGTTGTTCCATGCTATAGGTATTGAAGAATTTTTAATAATTGCTCCTCAAGCTCACTCCAGTCGACAGCTTTCGCATTCCATCGAACTGCTTATAAGGAACGCCTGGAGGAAGTCGAACGTGGTCTGCGCGTCATCGAGAGGCTGCGCGAGTATAAGCCTCGGACTCGACAACACCAGAGCAGGCTCAGCAGTGGACATGGTGTGTTCAACCTTAGCTTCATCAATCCCTTCAGTGAAAGAGATTCCCACCACCGTCACCGCGGTAACGACGACTCCCATGGTTGCGATGACGGTGACGACGCCGACGCCGAGGACAATCAATGCAAGAGGATACAACGATCAGCGGGTTCGAGGCCATCTATCCACCCCCACCAAATTGTTTCAGACTCGTCTGATGTGGAAGATGTGAAGCTGTCCACGCGTCATTCTACTTTTGATCTACTCAATGAAAAGGCGGATTCATCTTACACATATCCACCTACACGCAAACATCATATCGATCAGAGCACACGCCACCAGGATGAGTCTAACCCAGCCATCCAAGCGGCACGAGTAATAACGTCGGCGGTACTGCATGATGCTCGTAATATCAAGGGCCAAGACGATAATGTGAACGGGTTGAGATTCAGTGTCAATTCGACCCAGGAGGCCAAGGTATGACACGATTTTCATCGTATCGAGATATGACGACCGACTTTGCATGTTATAGCGCCTCGCCCGTGCTATTTACAAGACATTCCGTGACCATCACAGAACTTATCTGGTATCAAGAGACTTTGAGCCCGCGTTTGCATCTCCAGAGGAAGCTCAGGAAGCCTTTCGCGTTTTTGATCGAGACAACGACGGAGACCTTCCACGACCTGAGATCAAGGCCACCATTGTACGGATCTACAAGGAGCGGCGATTCTTGTCGCGGAGCATGCGAGACGTTGGGGTGGCTCTCAAGACACTCAACAAAATATTACTGTTATTTGCCTTTGTCATCTTGTTCTTCATCTCGCTGAGCGTGTTCGGTCTCAACGTCACTCAATCGTTGACCAGCATGTATTCTTTGGGCATTGCTGCGAGTTTCATTTTCAAAAACGCAGCCAGCAACATGTTCGATGCCATAATGTTTCTGTTTGTGACACAGTACGTTCATAGACCTGACCTGATTCTGCCCCTGTTGACGTTGATTTAGCCCATTCGATACGGGTGATCGGTGTTTCATTGATGGTAATATGTCTCCGACAAACGTTGACGATGTTGGAACTGACGTCTCTATAGCTGAGAACTTGACCGTGAAGAAAATGGGATTGTTCGCGGTATGATATCCAACCTTCGTCATTCCTCCATCACTCATAAATTAAATGCCCAGACGCTGTTCATTCGATCAGATGGCACCGAAACATACTATTCCAACAACCAACTCTTCACGAAATTCATGCGAGTCTCTACTCATAGATTCGGTGATCACTAGTACTGATAGGAAAATATTTAGAACCAATGTTCGCCGGAGTGATGTACCTTGCTGTTTTCTCCACCACGATGCTCGACTGATCCTTATGTGCTGTAGAAAATGGCCGAGGGACTTACAATGCAGGTGGATTGGCGCACTCCATTGGAGAAGTTAGATGCGCTCGAAGCCCGCCTGAATGAATGGCTCGCAACGGAAGAGAATCGATGGTTTCAACCATCGACATCGATCAATTTGCAAAAGATTTCATTCCAGCGTCATCTGGATATCACCATTACTATTCCTCACAACTCGTACGTAGGCTGATTAGCGAGTGTTGGTCTATCTGAAAATCTATTCTCTTTTTTAGGACGTGGCAGTAAGTATCGGGAACTCCTCTTTGACCAGGCTGTCTCACATGTCGTGATGCAGAGACTGGGGGGCGAAGAATGCACGAACAACTACATTCCATGCCGCGGTTCAGTACTACTGTCGACAGCTCGGTATCAGCGCATGCGAATCCCCCATTCCGATCGCCTACCTTGACTCGGAGAAGCAACAGATGACACCTGCCATTCCTGAAATTGAATACCGCAACCCGAAGCACCCAGTGCGCAGAAGCGAAGGATCTACAAAGAATCTATTGGGTTTTACACCGCCACAGGAACGTGGCTCACAACAACTGCGCGCACGAAAAAGCAAGAGCCACAAGGCAGTTTTAAGAGGAAACGGTGCTGATGCTGGTATAACTGGCGATTGACATGATCCAGATACCTCGTGGATTTGGCGAGTTTCTTGGAGTACGTACGATGATCACATGGATATTGTCGTTAATATTATGTGGCGATGAATATGTAACACGTTGTGCACTGCACGTAAGGAAGACCTCTCACTGGCAGGCCCAGGTGTCAGGAATGGAGGCTCAAATATAGACGAGTAGCCCGCTTGCACGTGTACATGTGTTGTGATTACGGAATTGGAGGTCCACATATAAATACCGGCTGGCTGAGCCTCGGTAGGAGCGCTACCAGTTCAGCACCGGTTGCAGCGACGTCCAGGGCAATGAGCGCTGTAGATCTTCACGACCTTGAACTCACCTGGTGAGATTTTCGGTTGTCGTTTCATACCCATCTGATAATTGCTTCCGTTCAGGCCGTCCCTGGGCC
This sequence comes from Leccinum uliginosum, assembly GCA_038091455.1. NCBI lineage: Eukaryota > Fungi > Basidiomycota > Agaricomycetes > Boletales > Boletaceae > Leccinum > Leccinum uliginosum. The sequence goes on from JBBPOM010000096.1 coordinate 22,583, forward strand.
CGACAGACGTGATCGTGACTGGCACATTCGACAAGGTCAGCGACACTGACGCTGTCTTTTTTTTATTCCTATTTTAAAACAAATTCCACTCAACACTCTGTTCCGTAGTGGTCATCCTCCATTCATTTGGCCAAGGGCGACGGTGGTTTCTTCGGCACAGTCAAAGTGCCATGGGGCCAGAAGATCATATACAAGTACGTCGTCGACGGGCGATGGCAATGCCGCGACGACAAACCGCAGGAAAAAGACGGGAACGGGAACATCAACAACGTCCTCCTTGCGCCCGAAAGGCCTGTACTCCCCACATTGTCCATTCCTCCCGAGGCTGTGCATGGTGACGTCGAGACGATGGTGACGGCCGTCGAGTTTCTTACTCCGGCTGAACAGAAGGGATTGCTGCCTCCACTTCCGATTCCGCACATCACCGTGGATTTCAGTCAGACCCCTATGGTGGGCGAGGCGAAATTGGTATGTGTGCAAACCTCCGATTCTGCCGCATGTTTTGACCCACTCCTCTTTTTTTTTTTTTTTTTTTTTTGGACCTTCAAGGACACGGCAGCTGCCACGGAGGGCAACGTTTCTCCCGCTTCTGCGATCCCCGCAGGGTTTGCACAGGATTCCCCATCGTCTGACATACCCGTCGTCCTTGTCGTCGACGATAGCGGCTCTCGCTCGCTTCCACTGGTCGACGGAAATGGAGGCGTTCCGACTGATGCGGCCCCACTTCAATTTAGCAACGGAGAGGCACCTACCTCCCCTCGGGTGGCTGAGATGGAGCAGGAATCTGTGGTTGCACCACCAGAGTATTCCCCACAAGCTGCTCAAGATATCCCTGCGCTCGCCGATACTACCCTTCCCTTGGAATCACCCGCAAAGCAACCCAAAGCTGCAGCCCCTCAACAAGACACCGCACTCGCTTCCGTTGGCCAAGCGTCTACTCCTTCTACTCCATCGACTCAGAAGAAACGCCGGTCCTTGCTCGCGAGTATCAAACATATCTTCGACAAGAACAAAACAAAGGAGAAGAAAGAGAAGAAGGAAAAGAACAAGCACTGAGCATGTGTTCAGACCACATTACATTGGTGGTGTTTGTTTTACGCCTCTAGCCATCGGATGGCCCATACACGGATAACGACCTCTTATGCTCCCCCCTTTATGTCGGATAACGCACCACTATCATCTAGACTTTACTTTATTATACCTGCAAACTACTTGGGCACACGTAGATCGTGTACATGACTATGTGGCACAGTACCCGTTCTCTCGGTTACAAATTTTCATTGGTGGATTTCCAAAGTGATTCCTGCCGCATGTCTCAGACAGGGCGAGAGGGACCTAGAGATGAGTCGATGACCTACCAGCGGCAATTGTTTCCCCGCCTCGCCTCAGCAAAACCCGTCCCATATCCTTGTTCACCGCAAACGGTTCGATCGGAATGGGCCTCGGAGCGGCGCCTGCCCCATAAATGCTCTCGCCTCGTAAAGTAATCTCGATTTCGGCAGACGTTCCCTTGGTCAAGACGCTGCGATCGATGCTTAGCCGAGTTACGCGGGCTGTCTAAAAAGGAAGAAGTCGTACCGCGGATTCTTCCTCGTCACGGTACCGGTCGATCGATCGATGCTTGCAATCAGTTTCGAAATCGTCGCGGGGACGTCTCGGGAGTGGTGAAACAGTTCGACCTGTCGACGTCGTTCGTTCGGCTCGTGAACGACTTTACAGTGCACGGTGGACAACACATACCGAAGTACCGCTGGTAATAGGGAGCTGAATGTCGAAAATGATGACTCGCGCGTTGAAACGAGTGGCGAGGGGGACGAGGTCGTTGAGCGGGGAGAGAACGCTGCCAATGTTGAGGTGAATGGGATCTATGGCAGTCAGGTAGAGTGTCACGTTGGATCCCGCCGCGGCCCAAGACACGCTCCTTTCGTCAAGGTCGATGGCTAGCGCAGCCATCAGAAAAATGTGACAAGCATCCAGGCGCTCGCATCGCTCTCACATTTGACAACGGCGGTCTCGTCTCCGGGCAGAACGCGCAGTCGTTCCCCAACCTGTACGATGCCGCCACATATCCGACCAGATACTCCGATGCCAGAACTTTGTCCTTTGAAGACGTTCGAGATTGGCAATCGCAGAGGCGATTCGATGTCTCGCGCCGGAGGTTCTAGTTTATCTAGGGCATGTTTGGTCAAAAAGAAGTAGATCAACGGAGCTGATCAAATTACCTAGAAAGTCCACCAGGGTTGGTCCTCGATACCACTGGGACAATGCAGACGCTCCAGGAGCTTTCCGCTCCACTAGGTTTACACCCAGCATAGCGCCGACAGGTACGAAACTCGTCTTCGAGGACTGAAACCCCGACTGACCAAAGAACATCTTCAAATGTTCGCATACTTCCTCATACCTAGTCTTTTCCCAATTGACCTGGAATAAAGTTCATCAGTTGACGCCCAATATTTGCATTTCGTTACACAGACTTGATCCAGTTTGTTCACCGCGACGACTACTTGCGACACTCCGAGACTTCGCACGAGAACTAGATGTTCTCGAGTCTGTCCGCCGCGCTCGAAACCTGCTTCGAATTCCCCCGTCGTAGCATCAACAACGAGGAGTGCACAATCGGCTTGAGATGCCCCGGATATCATGTTTGGGATGAAATCTTTGTGCCCCGGAGCATCCAAGATCGTTATCTGTCGGTGTGCAGTCGAAAGGGATTGCATCGCGATGTCCATGGTGATTCCCCTGCAGCGAGCGCTTAATCGACAAGCATATATCGTCAATTATAACAAACCGTTCTCTCTCTTCCTTTGTTCCGTCAAGTTCCCAAGCCCAGCTGAAACTGCTCTTCCCGGCTCTGTTGCTATCTCTTTCGTTTGCGTGGCGCGACTTTTCGTTGACACGTCCCAGTTCATACAACAGTCGGCCCATCAATGTTGATTTGCCAGCATCAACGTGCCCTTTAACAGCAATGAAACGCACGAGCATCAGATCACGTCCCTCGACTTACCAATAACCACCAAGCTAATTCCCTTCTTTGCACCTTGAGCAGACGCTTGAAGCTCCCTCCTTGCTTCCTCCAACAACCTTTCGCGGTCCATTGCAATCCTGGGGACAGGCTCGTCCACTCTGGGAGCGTCTTCACGGGGCTGCAAGTTCGCCGCCGAAAGGTCAAGCATCATATAGTCCAAACCCCCGCTGTTCGTCCTGGCGGGGGTCGTCGCTCCCGACTTTCTCATCGGCTGCGAACTGGCTCCTGCCTTCTTCGACGATTTAGTGGGCGAACCAACAGGCGACATGGCCCGAGCAGACGGAGTGTTACAGCCCGAGGTGGACGGTGTCTGTGGTGCCTTCTTTTGAGCAGCAGCTTTCTGTGCCTTTTCGCGCTCCTTTGCAGCTGCAGTGAGGAACATGAAAACAAAATCAGCACGAAACATTCCATTAAAAAAACAACAACACAAGTGTACATCTATCCATGTCAGCCGAAAAACCAGAATAAAATATAGTGATAAACGTTAAAGGGGACAGAAAACCAAGTGAACAATGGTAAAAGGCATCACCGCCGCTGCGCCAAGGCGGTCCCACGACGGGAATTGAAGACGATGTCATCCGGACTTGGAACGTCAAACGCGAAGGATGTAGACCGGACGCTCAAGTCTGGGGAGGTAGGAGGCATCATCCGGCTCCGCTTATGTTGCTCTAGTTCACAACCGATGGTCGATTTGCTTCGAGAGAGGGATACCCGGTGCGTTTCAACAAGGCTAAGCTCTTCTCTCCCGTACCTGTGCATCGTGCTGCCCTTGTCCTTGTCTTCGGGGGACGTTAGAGGATCATTGAGAAGCAAAGAAGCGAAGGCCGAGGGTGACGCACGGGAACGGGTAGGGCTTGGAAGGAAGAATGGGGGTGGAGACGGGAGTGAAACGTCGTCATCGGTAACACTAGAATGAGACGGTGATTTGGGCTGTACTTTCTTTGCTTTCAATGCCAACTTCGAAGACCGGATTTCCCCGCCTGGCATCTGAACTAGTGGGGCAGGTTCCTGCGTCTGAGCAGTCGAGAGACTCTGGAGCGACTGGAATGATGTTGTTATAGCAGTCGTCGCCGTCGCCCCATTCGCGATAGGAGTGAAAAATTCTGTACGAGGTTTGGGAAGATCCTTGGGAGGGGGAGCAGGAACATGAGAATTAGCCTTGGCCTGAGCGAGCTTTGCAAGTTTGGACTGAGGACGCGCTTTCGCATCTGGCTCACTGCGTGCCACAAGCAACTCAGCAGGGATAAGTGAGCGGGGTGAAACAACGGGTTTGACCGTAGAAACTGAAATGTCGGACATGTTGTCCGCCTGCTTCCCGACCGTCACCTGCTGGTCGTAGGCTTCTAGATCCATAGCGGTCTGTATGGCCTTGCGCACGTGAGAAGACATGGAAGAGGGGGTGGTAGAAGGTGATTTTCTGACGGAAGGCAATGACTTGACCGAAGCCATGGACGTAAGTTTCTCCGGGGTGCGAGGTGCCCTCACCGATGACAATGACTGTTCAGAGGCCTTCGAAGGGAGTGGTGGCTTGATGGTTGTGGCACGTGAAGCTAGTGAAAGACGAGATTCGTTGGATGGACGCAAAGCAGGATACGTAAGCACAGAGGACGTCTCCAAATCCGATGATCGAGAGCTAGATATTGTGCTGGCACGTGAGCTTGCCAGCTCCGCAAGCTTGGAACGTTTTCGGGGTTGGACATGTTGTGGCAGATCTTTCTCAGGTAGCGGGGGTGGCAGATCGGTAGATTTGGATTTGAAGTCTGGGATTTCTGGGATGTTGTCCGCTGTTGGCATTGAGATACTGATACTAGGCGGGCGCGGAGGTGACTTTGGTGGCTCGGATTGGATCTCTGACTCCGCCGGCGTGTGAAGAGACGGTGCGGAGTCGTAACTCGAGAGCCGTTGTACGGCTGAAGGGGATGGGGAAGGAGGTATCCTATTTGGATCCATGGGGTGATGCGGATAACCATCACTTGCGCGAATGCTCGAGCGTTCTATGCATATAGTGAGTAGAATTAACAACATAATTATGTCAACAAACTCACCAATAACCTGACCATACGACGAAGTTGTCTCGCTTGAGGACAACGCTCGGGGGTTATTCATTGCCACCAACTGCTGCCTCGATGGCCAATGGCGAGATGGCTCGGTACGCTCGGTAAGTTCCGTTATCGTACTGAGGCGCGAATTCCGATCAGGAGACATCGGACCTAGCGAAAAATCATCCGGATCGACCTCCTGGTCATAATCAACGTATTGAGGAGCTGGATAGTAATCGGGCTGAAAATGGCCTTGTTGTGCTAGGACGATCAAAGGGACGCGCGGACGCTCCAAGTCTCCAGGAATGTATCCAGTAGGACCGACGGAATCTTGCGGAGCTAGTAAATGGGGACGGCGAAGATGGTAAATAAAGATTCCACGATGCAGAGAAGTATAGAGCGACGTAGGTGATAGCGATATGCACCTTTCTGCGGTTCGCCTCCTTTGCGGCGGAAGCGGGACCACCAGTGGGATTTAGAACGTGCAGGAGCGACATCATGAAGAAAGAGTAACAAAAGCAAAGCTACGCTAGCAAGGAGAGAGAATCGATAGCCTACCTTTACGCTCTTTTGCGGCGGCTCTGCGCTCTTGTTCCTCTATGAAAAGTGAGAGAGGGATCTGACGAAGAAAAGAAGACGAACCGAAAAGCCAAACGATAGATTGCTCGACATCGAAATAGGATTGCCAAAGAGTGTCCTTGATGATGGCATCATCAAGTCCGGAGGTAACTTCGTCGCCAAGTACGGCTCTGATGTGTTCGAAGCCGGCCTCCATGTGGGCTATATACTGGAAGTTGAGTGAAGAAAAAGGGGCATGCGAGGAGGAGCCGCACCATGTTGCTCTTCGGTCATATCGTCGGCGTCATCATCGAACGCCGCATCGTCCAGCTCGGCTGACGGGGTGATGATAAGATATATTGATGACGATCAAGATACCAAGATGAGACAGACCATGAATGTCGAGGTTTCGTACGAGTCTGTGCCGGGACATATGTATGTATGTTACAAGGGTGTTCGTGTACAAGAGAGGGTCCTCTCCAAATACGGTCAAACACACAGAAAGTGTTGAACCACCAAGTAAATGTTCAGGACAACCGCGAGACTGGCCTTGTCGGGCGTACAACGACGTGTACGTGCTTTCTTCGAGTCCAGTCTGGTCTACTTTACCCCCTCGTCAGGCATTCTCTTCTACCCCGGCCCGGTCATATGACCTCGCAAAGCTCGTCCTCATCGGACGTCTAGGCAAAGACCCAGAGCTTCGTACGACCAAGAACGATAAGGAATACGTCTCGTCAGTCCTTGTCTCTTTTCCGCGCCTGTCCCTGACTGTCCCTCAGATACTCCGTTGCGACATCCAACTTTCCCCCTCCACCTCCGAATCCCGATGGCAGTATGTGTTCGCCTTAAAATTACTCGTAGATTCACCTTGAACGCGTCTTCCAGGTCGCTTGGAAAATGGTGTTACGTGGCATCATGTTGTCTCGTTCAACCCCACTCAGAACAACTATCTCAAAACGCTGAGCAAGGGCTCCAGAGTTTACGTCGAGGCAAACTACGAACTGCGTGACCCTGAGCCGAACGCGGATCCGTCTTCGCCGTCTGGCCAACGCCAGATATTTCTAAGACATGGTACGCCGGTTCTCTACCGGGCTTGACTCTGTCTCACAGCTTCTGTAGAGACCGTACGGGTACTGACTACACCGTACCAACAAGACTTGGAAACACCGTCAGATCAAGTGTGACATTACCTTTTATTTATCACTGCCTTCCCGTTTGCCAACCAAGTAGTTGATGTTATCGCCCCACGTAATTCTCCGCATCACTATCATACATGATTTAAATGTCGTGATCGTCGAACGGCGTGTGAGGTCGCATCTGCTCTGAAGCTAATTCCGCGCCCCAAGCCTTCTCCTGGTGAACGTACCGAACCTCGGACTGGCTGTATGAGCTTACCGCAACACTGTCCCTGTGCTCTTGATGTGCCAACATTGGGACCGGCATTTCAGTGTGCAGGACTGACGAAGCGATAGAGAGCCTCGTGTCCGGCTGAGTCTGCTTTTTGAGCAAGTAATCTCGTATGGTCGTTGACATTAGCTGTCGGGGTTTCTTGAATGAGTGACGCTAACCAACCACGGCGAAAACGAACTCTATGGTCTTCCTGACTCGAACCCGAGTGACAGGCTGCTACGGCAATGGGGCAACAGGGTGCATTCTGTTAACTTGGATCGGTCATGATCGAAGCGTCACGAGTCGGCCCCTACTCACATCCAACCATATCGGAAACGCTGAATGCCAGACGCTAACTGAGGTGTGGGATATGGTACTTGATTGGAAGAGCACTGACCTCCTCCACGAACGGCAAAATCACCTTCGACTCCCATCTGCTTCGCGGTCTTGCCCATGGCGCTCATGCCCTTCTCCACATAGTAACTCGAGTGGCTCGTGCGCTTAACGACTGAGATCATGCTCTCCAGACATGCCCAGCTGTCTAGACTAACATCGCCCTCCCCGGAAGGGTGGCCCAAGTCTCCTGCGGTACATGCAAAGAGAGTGTGGCCAGCGATGGTCTGTATTGAGATCACCATGCCTTTGCCTTTTACGTGTCGAGAGCTACCGCGAAAGCGCTTGCGGAGGGAGAGGCCGAGTGTGACTGCGTCGGTAGCCGAGAATGTTGAGAAACGATAAGTGCTCTCCTCCTTGAGTGTTTGGTTAGCGATCTCTGCGTCGGATGGTATCATGGCATGTATGGACGAGAACATGGTTGTGGAGCAAGTAAGAAAGGCAAGGTTCGACTTTCTACACGTCCCCCAGTCACATGACGAAACTCAAGCTATCACGTGTTCATTTTACCTCTTCATGCAGTTCCTCCACGACATAGGCGGTGACCCTCTCAAACCCTCTCTCTTCGAGCTCATCGCACAGGAACAGCTCAGGGACCTTCTCCAGCCAGCGCTCAAGTATGTTCTGGCGGTAAGCATCGCTCTGTTACGGCCTCACCGTCGCTCATGTCACTCAGGTCTTTGCACAACGATACCCACGATATCTCATTCAAATCGTGAACCGGCATGAAGAGTTTTATGCCATCATCATGTTTTTTGTCGAACGACACTATCTCCGCAAGCATAGTGCGTCTTCTATTCACCCGCACAAAGCGCTCCTCAACGCTTCTAGACGCGTCCTTTGCGGAGAATTTTTATGGCCTGAAAAGACGCAGACACCCTTGGATATCTACAGATAGAGCGTCTGCTGCCGTTCCTGGTGTACCTGCCGCAGAAAAGCTCAGGGGAAAGGAAATATGGCAATCGCTGTTCCTCTTGGTTTGCCTGTCGGGTTTTGTGCCATTCCATATATATTGACTCCGCACAGGTCGCCGTTCCGTATATCCGTGCCAAGTCCCATGACCACTATGAACAACTGGGTGGAGGCGTTCCCTCGGACATCGAGGATGCTGGCGATGGACATCGTGTACTAGGACCTACCGATCGCGTACGCTGTTTCTGTGCCGGAAATGTGGTAATATTAACGGACGTACTAGTCTCTCGCAGGGCGCTGGCGTCGGGTATACAAGAAGATTTTCCCGTGGGCGAACACGCTGTTTGAATTATGGTTGCTCGCAAGTAATGTGGCATATCTGTTTGAACGCACACCCTTCTACCGTCCATGGTTAGCGTGGATAGGTGTTGATTTACGCCGGTTGAGTGCAGACGACTTTGTGAGTAGAACATCCCGACCCACCCTCACCCCCGATGCTGATGAGTCCTGCTGACAGCTTGTGATTGGTAACAAGCAGGGTGCTACCCCTCACGCTCGGCGGGGGATCATGAAACATCTCCGCCACCTCCTTTTGAACACCCCCCAATTGATGCTTGACTCATTAAGGCTGCTCTTGCCGACAGTTATTTTTTTTATCAAATTCTTGGAGTGGTGGTATTCCCCGGGGTCCCCGGCACGTTCGTTGTCGATATCACCTCTTGGTCCGGCTATCCCACCTCCGCGGATGCTTCCACCTCACCCTTCTGGAATCCCCGTGGACGGCACGCTGTTTGGGCATTGCCCGTTGTGTCAAAACGCTATAAACAACGCTACTGCTTTACCGTCTGGTTACGTCTTTTGCTATCGCTGTGCATATGAACACGTGCAACAGCATGGCAGATGCCCGGTGACGCTATTGCCTGCAAAAGTCTGGCAGATGAGGAAAGTACTAATTTGAGGACCAGCAAAAAGATTTGCAGGTTGCAGTAGCTGTGGGACTACGATTTGATTTGGCGCGGGGACGTATAGGATGCCATCGATGTCCACGTTGATTAATTCACGGTGAATTGACTTTGTCGCTAGTAGTAGGAGTGAGAACTGGATTGCTTCACCTGCCTCGAGGTTGATCTGCTATGACCATAAACGACGCACGTGCATGACGGCTCACTGTCAGTCTTCTTCTTTGAGTGTCGTTTCCTGTTGGAAATATATCCAGCATGTCTTGAACGCTCATACGCAGCTTGTCTTCCGTCTTGATATTATATCTCTGGCATGAAGGTCTGCGTCGTCCTAACCATTCCCCGCCCCCTGCTCGCCACTAACCCTTCTTTCGTCAGTTCGGGAAGCAGATTCAATCTGAACAGGTCCCAGGATGGTCGTCCTATTATCTCGACTACAAGTTCCTCAAGAAGATCATCTCTTCACTGGCTGCCAATCGGCCTGCCTCAGAGGCTGCTGCTCTGGCACTGGGTTTCCGGCCAGCGGATCTTTTGAATCCAACAGCCAGTTCAGCAATCGCGATATCTTCCACGGCCGACGCCACAAGGGACGTCTCTCCCGGTGATCCGGACCAGCTTCCCTTTCTCTCCGCGCTCGGACAGGACAACGGCCGCGGGCCCGACTTCCAGGCCCACAAAGCTGCCTTTTTCTTCAAGCTAGAGCGGGAGCTGGAGAAGGCACGTGAACTAGTCTCACTCTGAAATCCATGTCTGGATGTCGCGTCGTTGCAGATCAATACTTTTTATCTTCAAAAGGAAGCAGAGTTAAAGTTACGTCTTGAGACTCTGCTGTCCAAGCGTCGCGCTGCAGCCCTGAGGGGCCTTCCGGATGCATCAGATAGTTCACCGCCAGCGATGAATCACGTCGAGTGGATTGCCGTCGAAGAAGGATTCCGTCTGCTCGAACGGGATCTAGGCAAACTGCAGGTAATAATTACTGTGATTCTCTGTTTCGACGACCTCCAACACATTTTCCTCAGCAATTTGTAGAGATCAATGCGACTGGTTTCCGAAAAATACTCAAAAAGTGGGACAAACGCTCACGTTCTTCAACCAAGGAACTCTATCTCTCCCGTCAGGTCGAGGTTCAGCCCGTGTTTAACAGACAAGTGACTCGTCATGGATTCGGTATTGACTGATTCTAACACATGCAAAAGCTCATCGCAGATTTCTCGGATATCGTGGCCGCGAGTCTACTAGATCTGACCGATCTTTCCACTGGTCTCATGTTTGACGGGGCTGCTGCTCAGGATGTTCTGGACCTCCAGCTTAACATCGAGCGAAACATGCACTCTGGGCCTTTCCGCGAGTTTGAACTTGATTTACGAAAGGCGGTGGAAAACTCTGATAAAGCGTCCATCAAAGATCTAGTGCGACGCTCCGACATTTGGGGCTCCCAGGACGGGGGAAAGGCTAACGTCACCCGCGTGCTCTGGAAAGTTGTCGTCGACGCACCTTCGGAACTCGCAGACCTCATCCTCATCAGCGTCGAGGTGCCTTTCGATTTCAGCTTCGTCGACGACATCAACGGACGGACATGTCTTCACGAGGCTGCCGCTGCGGGCACTTTGCGCCTCGTGGACATGTGTCTCGAGAAAGGGTCGCAAAGGGAAAAGCTGGACGCTTACGGGCGGTCGGCGCTGCACTATGCGGCTATGCACGGCCACGCGGCTGTTTGCAAGCGACTGTTGGAGGCCGGTGTTCCGCCGCACGTACTCGACGTGGACAATTGCAGCCCTCTCTTGTATGCAACCATCAGAGGTTTTACTGGATGTGTGCTGGTTCTGCTATGCGACCAGTGCATCGATCTACCGTCGCCGTCCCAAAATTCTAGCTTGGAGCCTCTATCCTTAGCCAGCCAATACGGGTATGCTGACGTCGTCTCGTTGCTGATAAAGGAAGGCGCAAGATGTGTTCCGAATACCAACGGAGAGTTCCCGATTCATCTCGCGGCTCGTGAAGGACACGCGGAGGTTTGCAAACTGCTCCTGAATCGAGAAGGGTGGGACTTTCCGGACAAATATCATGAATGGACGCCACTCTTTCATGCTGCTCGTAACGGTCGGTTTTCTTGCCTACAGGTTCTGCTCCAAGCAGGAGCTCGTGTCGATCGAATTGACGAGCTCGGCCACCAAGCAATACATTACGCCGCATGGTACGGCCATCGCGCGTGCGTCGACCTGCTTCTCAAAGCAGTGCCCAAAGAACGCCGCACAGTGTTTTCCAACCGCATTCCTGAACTTCCGCGAATTGCGAGCGATATGCAGATCGATGACCCTGATTCCATTCCAACGTTATCTCTTCCTCCGCCCATAATGCCACACCGGGTCTATGGTCACAACTATCTCGACAAGAACTATCTGGTGGTGGTCACGATTGGGTCACCCCCTGACCTCGATCCTAGGGGGTCCGAAAAGGCGATCAGATTCCATCCTCGTTTGTCGGATTCGATCTTGGCACGGAGCATATCGTTGCCTTCGCCAAATCGGCTGAAAATGGTCATCACTGCGGGCCCTGGAGTCAATGCAGCCCCTTACACTATAGCGCTTCCACAGCAGAATAGTTGTGATACACTCATGTTTCAGGCATCGAGCTTAAAAGATCTTACGCTGGAATTTTCCATATACCCCAACTTTGGTACCAAAACGATCGGCCGTGCTGTCGCTCATCCGTCCATCTTCCACACACCCGACGGTAGTTTCACGACCTTGTCCATCTTGGATCATCGTCTGCACAGCATTGGTGAGGTATGCAACCCGATTGGTGACCCGATCGTGCAAAGGATGAACGTTCACGTGTTTCACATTCAGGTTACTTTTTCGGCACATGTCATCACACCATTCCAGGGTATCACCCTGGAGGTTGGAGGATCCGTCGAAACTTATTGGAAGTCCCTGACGCTACCGCAGGGTGTCCCTTTGCACCCTAGCCCTCAGACGCTGCCCCCATGGCGCCAATCTCCCAAGTCGGTGGATTCTGCACACACGTCCCCATCGATCCCATCAGCACCTGCTTCTCCCTCGCACACGGTCACACTGTCTTCGCTGTCTGGGAATTACGTTTACGCAGTCGTGCAGATTACACGAGATCTTCAGCCGGTGGTGTTTGGCGAAAAATTATTGCCGGATTCGTCCTACGATCTGGACGTTGCCGACGTTACTCTGTCCCAATTCGAGGCGCTGGCCAATCGACTTGATAGGGGGGAGCAGCTCGTTCGCAGGACGACTTCCATTCAGGATTGGTATAGAGTACTTCCGCGTGTAATGCTGCCGCTATCGCGCTTCATACAGGTACGACACCCAAACTCTCTCACTCCATTTGTACAGAGTGAGGGACTTGTGGGTGGGAAACGATCGAGATTAATGTGATCTCGCAGCTTTTACCGGTCCAACTTGGCCTGACACTCGAAGTAGCGCTTCAATCGCCAAGTACGATTCACGCTAGACGCCACCTCGACCTTAATCTGAGCGTCAACGCGGTATTTCGCACGATCCGACAGACGTCGACCTCGCTGGGCGGGGCGTTTGCGCGTCGACGGATCGCGTTCACGTCTTTCGCTCCGCAAGTGTGTGCGGCACTGAATTGGAAGCAGCCTAATTGTAAACCATTTCTCCACCTATTTCTCATTCCTGCGGATCATCGCCGGTCTCACGTCGTCGCTTCTACTAGATCCGGTCTTCTTTTCATCGACGTGTGCAGAGGCTAGCAACAACCCTGAACTTGGAGACGCGGGAGACAACGATCAGCCTCGTCAGCCTTGGAGCGTGGCGAAGGGCGTGGAGTTTGCTAAAGCTAACAATCTGTTGGGCGTCTTCTTTGACTCTGAGTTACTGGTAATTTGCAATCGTGGTTCCATCATATCTCACCAAGGCTGACGCGCGAGTTTATGCACACACTAGCTTCAAGTTCCTTCGCTGATCCAAGGCATCCGCGATGCTGGCCTGTTGGTCGGGATCCACGGGGGACCGTCGTCATCCAGTGGCATCCAGTCTCAATCGTCGGTGGAGAACGTCGATGCATACGTCCACGATGGCTCGGTAGTGTACAAGGACCGCTCCCCAAGCGATTAAAAACTACGTTTAGGTTCGGGAGTACTTTTTCCTTCTTTCCATCTATGATCTAGAATACGGTGGTTGAGTGGGCGAGGCTCCCAAAGTAATACGCTCGTGGAATTTTGATACATTGCGTGGATATGAATGCGAGAATTACGATGAATGAATTGGTTGTGACAGTCGTGTAGGGAAAAGTTTCACAGCTCAGATAGACGCCTTGTAGAGGGCGGCGTAGGAGCCACCCTTGCTGAGCAGCTCTTCGTGAGTGCCAAACTCGATGATGGTCTGCAAGCGGAGGGGTTAATGTGGGGAAGGAGAAGATAGAAGACGAGAACGCACGCCTCTCTCCATCATCGCGATCTTATCGGCGCGTCGGGCGGTGGAAAGTCGGTGTGTGATGAACACGACGGTTTTTGTCTTGTTTCCTAATGGGGACGCAGATATGCGACTGATGGTGTCAAACATTCTGGATTGGGCATGGGCGTCGAGGGATGATGTCTACAAAGGGAATTTGTGAGGAAAAGAGTGGTGACGACATGGCACACACTTACGGGTTCATCGAGCAACAAAAGGTCGACTTCGGGTCGATCAGCTCGCATGAATGCGCGGGAGACGGCGATTCGCTGCCACTGTCGTAAAAGTGGGTTATTGTGATGAATAAGCAGGACACGGCACGAGCCGGCACACACCTCGCCACCCGAAAGACCATGATGCTGCCGTGAGGACATCCCACAGTTGGGGGTGCCTGGGTACGCAGGGGGCATGGCATCGAAGCCTGAACTCTCCAGCTTGGTCTTCAAGCCGTTGGGAAGCTCATCCACAAAGGAATCAGCCCCACCCAGGTTGATCGCACGGGAAACCGCGGCGTGCGACTGGACCTTCTGGACGTAACCGAGTCCCACATTCTCGCGAACGGTGGCGTTGAATTTTGAAAAGTCCTGGAATACTGCGGTGACATGGCGGTGGTACTCTGCAGGGTCTAGGCGACGTATGTCTACGCCGTTGATGAGGAGCTCGCCGTTGTCAAAGTCGAGGATGCGAAGGAGGACCTTGGCGAGGGTGGACTTGCCTAAAGGGGTTGAAGTGTGAAAAGTGACCGGTGTGAGCGGAATGACCTGAACATGCCTGATCCGTTGTACCCGACGATCGCGAGGGATTCTCCGGGTGCGAGGGAGAAAGTGACGTCTTTGAGGGATGGCTCTTTACTTCCCGGGTAGCTGTAAGAAAGGTGCCTGTGACGGTGCACCGTCAACTACCAAAAAAAGGAAAAAAAGAAGAACAATTGACCTAGCTTCGATTTTCATACCGCATGGCAGACTCGGATAGCTGATGACGTCTTCCTCTCTCGGCTCCAGCTCGGGTTGCATCTTCATTGCTGCACAGAACGCACCCATCAGGAACACACCCTGATACGCCATCCGCACTGTCGTTAGCACGTTCCCAAATGTGAACACGAGAGCCTGGATCGAACTCCGGTACAGTGCCAGGGACCCCAGCGACGCAGACGACGTCTGAAACATGAGTAACAGTGGCATCTGTACCCAACTTGAGCACATCAATGTCATCAATTCACTGTTCACCACCCACTCACGTTCTGCAGTGCAAATAAGAGATCAGAAATGTTGATCTGGTTCAGCAGCTGAGACAAGGTCAGCTGAGTCGACGATGTCGTCCGTCCGCCAATCATCATCGCCTTCCTGGCGTGCGCCCAAGACTGCAGGATCCATGGTCCTAGCCCAAACAGCAGTACCTCTGCCCGGTGTGATTCGTTGTATGCCAGATTCCGTAGCCGTTCTTGGCGCTCCGCAGTCCGAGCTTCTTCAGGCGTGTGGACCATCTCTGGTGACGATTGGGCACTCATGAACCGGTTCAGGAGCAGGGGGAACAAGGCGGACAAGAGTGATAGAAGCAGCGCTCCCAAGTTGGTGGACCCACCCGTCAGGGACGCGAGGACGAGAAGGTGTGAGATCAGTTCGGACAATAGCGCGAATATCTGTATCAAGTCGAACGGGGAGAGCAGCCCGAAGCTGCCCATACCGTTAAACGAGCGGACGAACAGATCGGACTCTTGAAGGCAGTCTCGCACGACGGGATCCGACAACGTCGGGATATCGAGACGCAGTCGCTGATCAATTTGTTGGTATTCGACAAAGAAGCGGGCCGACTCTTGGACGATGTTCTCGTTTGAGGTACTTGAACCAACATTATCAGCGAGCGGACATGAACGTGATGGTGGCGGAACATACGCAAATGAATCAATGGCCGTTTCGGCGGCCCGTCGAAATATTTCGGCGACCAACAATCTCAGCAACCGTGACCACGAAAAGCAACCGGACGACACCAATGTCTGGAGCTACAGCGGGCGAGAATGAGTGTGTCAGCGTCCCTGCTCATGTTGCCGACCGACTCACCTCGTCGACGATCATTGCTTGGGAATAGCCCCTGAATGCGGGAAAGCAGCCACGGACGATGTGGAGAATCATCATGAAGGTGGTCCGGACGGGGTGCAACGCCCACAACGTAAACATGAGATCAGGAAGGCAGGCGCGGGCGATTGTGAGGGCGTGTTTGATGTTGGTTTCATTAACGGGACGTTGTGCGCCGGGCATGAGGTACGTTCCCCTGCGTCTTGGAATGACGCGAGAGGCGAGCCATGCCTGCTCGAGGGAGGAACACGCTGGGGGTGAGTCTGTCTTTGGCTTTGGTTTTGGGGTTATTCGGAGGGTCGGACAAGGATGCCTAAGCTGGCGACATGGTTTTGAATGGTGACACATTCTCGAGGATGCGGGAGACGACGGGGAGATAACATGGCCTGGAAAGGAGGTGGTATAAGAACCGGAAAGAGAGTCACAGCATTTCTCGGGTTCACGTCAAGATTCCATTTATGACGGAATGAGAGCAGGTCCGCCTCAGTGTAAGTTGAATTCGAATGAGATCCGAGGTGATCACTCCTGTGCGGTGCAGGACAAGTATGGCAGACTCGTCCCGACAGAGTCGACCTAGTGAGAAGAACGAGTTTATGAAACTTTAGGTCATTTTAGGAATCAAAGACGAACCGTCCGACCGACCGACAGTGCAAGTAAAATCGGAAGGTCGGGTCCTCACCAATGGCACCGTTGCACAGGTTGTCAGCCTCTTCGCTGCGCACGTCGAGGCGGCACAACTCACCTCGTTTGCCGGTTCAGAGCTTCACATAGCCGTTTTCGTTACTACGGCTTCTCACCCAAAAAAAAAATAGAAAGAAAATTCTCCCAGATACCCTCATACATACGATGTTTTTTCAAGAGCAGGTCTCTGCCCCCGTTTCAGCCTCTGACATGCTGTCGCACGGCGAGCTCTTGTCAAACGGGTTAAAACAGCTCGCGCTTCAACAAACTCCCGTACACCACCAGGACGAGGCTGAGCAGGACCAAGATCAAGACCAGGATCAACCTGCCACTTCTCACAGCGACCCGCCCCCGCAAGCTCCTGTACGTCCTCCCTGGCCTCATGTCCGCGAGGGTTACGGCTTTCGGCCATCTTCTGGCATATCCACCCCACTGATAAACAGTGGTGCTCCTGCTGAGAGGGCGAGCCCACTTCCTGACCCGAACGGCCTCGGTTGGCCAGGTACGACTCCGCTCATCCACTTTCACCTTCTCGGGTGCTCATTCCACTTTTAGCAAAGTCCACCGTCTCTCGCCTCAATGCCACACCAGCAGAACGTGCCGCCCGTGAGAAGCGAATGGTCTCTGCCGTCCGCACGATTCTAGAGTGTATTGGAGAAGACCCAGACAGAGAAGGTCTCCTGAGAACGCCCGAACGATACGCGCAAGCCATCATGTGGATGACCCGAGGGTACGAAGAACGCCTGGCAGGTATGGTGGTGCTTCCATCCCGTTCCGTCACAGAGTCTTACGCCCTGTACCACCCTCTCAGACGTCATCAACGATGCCGTATTCCCAGAAGATCACGACGAGATGGTCTTGGTCCGTGACATCGACATCTCCAGTCTGTGTGAACACCATCTAGTTCCGTTCGCAGGCAAGGTAAGCACCACCCCAAGCTCCGTCAACACCCACGACTCAGCTATCTTTAGGTCGCTATCGCTTACATCCCCAATCGACTCGTGCTGGGACTTTCTAAACTTGCACGCATCGCCGAGACGTTCAGCCGGCGTCTACAGGTTCAGGAGAGGCTCACAAAACAAATCGCAGTTGCAGTTCAGGAGGCAATCAAACCCCGTGGAGTCGCAGTCGTGATGGAGGCCACGTGAGTATTTCTTTCCGATGCCTTACCCTCTAAAGGTCCTATTGCTTGCAGTCATATGTGCATGACAATGCGTGGCGTACAAAAACCGGGTTCCTCTACCGTAACCTCGTGCATGTTGGGTTGTTTCCGGACCAAGCAAAAGACCCGTGAAGAATTCCTCACGCTGATAAGAAAGTAAACCACTTACCTGCACTACTTCACGATTCAACTCGTTTGATCTGATTCAACTCGGAGACTAACTCTCACTATTTATTCGTAATGTATGTAGAATCTCAATTTCACGTTGATATAGGAGAGAGGCAAGTAATGTAACATGAATGTACCTTCAATAGATGAAACGAATATAAAGGATAATTAATCCTTCCTCGTCGATCGTGATTTATCCCCAGCCTGGGGGTCAATAGGCAGAGTCCTCTTAGCCAGTCCGTGAGGGTAACGGTTGCGATTAATTCTCGGCCGTTTCGGTGGCTGCGACAATAGGTCGCCCCCAGGGATGTTGTTGGCATCCTCAACATCTTTTTCCCGATCTAGGTGAAAGCGAATGAGCTCGAGTCACACCTTGTCAAAGGGGATCCGGGCCACTCACCAGTTGCCGTTCGTTTCCTGTTATCACGGTCGTCGTCTTTGGGCAGCACATCGGACCGGTAAGACGCCGTTGGGGCCTGAGGAGCCAAGCGGGTGGCCTCTTTTTCGCCTATCCTCGCACGTAAACTGGAGCCTGAGTCTGGAGTGCCACTAGCCGTCGAACCCGGGTAGGCGTGTGCACCGAGGTCACGTTGTTGGCCTTTCCAGTCGCTACCACCTCGGCTAGCACTAGGGTCAACCTTGTTTCCGCCCCTGGAGCCATCCGCGGACGACATCGCCCTTGGCGCTGATGGAGTGGTCGGAGGCAAAGTTTTGGGTCCATCAGGTATCCGCTTTTCGTTCGGCTGTCAGGTCGTGGATATTATTAAAGACGTGATGACGTTCGGAACAACGTCAACATACCTTATCGACAGGCGGGCGGGAATCTCCTTCAGACAATTGAGGTTCCGCTCGACGTCTTTCGGAATCCCGTGGTCGATCGTGGCTCTCTTTGTCTGAGCGGCGGCTACGATCATCCCTGTGGCCCTCCTTTCGAGAGCTACGCTTCGAGGTACGGTCTTGAACCTGTCAAGCAGTCAGCAAGCCACATTAACCAAAGCGATACTGTAGTACTGACATCATCGTCGGTGAGACGGCGTCTTTTGCCGAGAGCATCGTCGCCGATCTCGGCGGTGAGGCGGTGTCGAGTCGGGTCGGGACGAGTAGGAACGCGGGGCTCTGGTGTGCCTGTGGAAGGTGTTGGCACCAAAACTTGACTTGTTCTGTCTCGGTCCTTGCGCGACTCGCGATCCCGATCCTTGTCATCACGACGATGGCGATCCCGGTCCCTGTCCCTGTCTCTGTCGCGTTCTCGATCTCTATCACGGCGTTCCCTCTCCTTCTCCTTATCCCGGTCTCTGTCGCGTTCTCTATCACGGTCGCGTTCCCCATGTCTGTCCCGTCCACGGTCCCGGTCGCGTTCCCTGTCACTCTCCCTGTCTCGATCATTCTCGCGAGTCGATGTACGATGGCTCGAGAGCCTTTCACTCCGAGGACCATGGGCACCGCTTTCTTTACGCGATGCTCGCAAGTCTTGTCTAGCTTCACGGTCTGTGACGCCGTGATCACCATCTCCGTTTCCACGGTCAGGACGACGTTCACCACTCGCTCGACTCTCCAAGCTAGGGTTCCGAGTGCCGGGAGAGGCGGTGCGCCGGCGTGGCAATGGAGACGGAGCTCCAGAACCAGGCTGGCTGCGAGCATCACCTGCTGACCACCGGTCATCCGGTTTCTCTGCTGCACGGTGGCCAATCGTTTGTTTGGCTGTTTCGCGTAGCTCTTGTGCTGAGAGTGTCTGACTGGGAGCTGTCGGTGGTGGCATGGCTTCTTCGATCCTTTGCCTAGGAGATTGAGGGTCTCGTGGACTAAGTGCTGCCATAGTTGGTCGGGAAGGTTTAGGGGCTTCTTTGAAAACGGGAATCGGTGCCCGAATGTCAACAGGCACCGGAGCCAAAGTATTCTGGGAAGGGGCTGATGAATGTCGCCCTCCAAAGCGTGACGTAGGTGGTTCCTGTTGTAGGTGCATCCTTGCCTCCTTTGGAGCAGCATCCATATCCATCGCGTCTTGTTTTGACCTATTCTCGCCATCTGGAATCGGTGATTCGCTTCCCTTTTCTGGCCTGACCCGCTTCACCTTCTCAGGTCTGGGAATGCTATTTGCGTCGAATGTCATCAGGAACAAAGGTCAATGATCATTCTTTCCTTACCTTTCGATGGCCAACTTTGCCAAGCTTGCCGGCGTAGGTGGTCTGTCGTCACTCAGATGAGGAGCGCTACTTGATGTTTGAGCTCTCGGAGCTGCTGGGACGCCTGACGTATTGTTGATTTCTCGGCGAGAGTCAGTTGTGGAACCATTCGGAGGTTGCGTAGAACGTGGTCTGTCGAGCGATTGCGAAGCAGACAAGCTAGGCTTCGGAGACATAGTACCACCGTTTAGCTGTGATGGGTTTGCATGAGGATATATGCATAGGGTTAAATCGACTTACCTTGGGAGGTGTCGGCCGTGATACTGACCACTGAGACTCGCGTTTCTTCAAGGCTGCGGAGTAGCTGCGAAGACTCATCAGAACACACCCCAGAGATCAAAGTAAGCTTGCTCACGCCCTGCTGAGTATCTTGAGATCACCCCGTTCCTCACCTTCAACCAATTTATCGATCATGTTGTCAATGACAGGTCCATATTCGCCAACAGCAGCTAGAGGAAAGACTGGAAGAATTTCCTTCAGCACTATGATGGCATTGTAAACGTGCATGAATTCCCCCGTTTCGATGCAACTACAGAGACTCTGTGAAAATTATCAGTTTTACCGTCTACGAGCATTGCTGCACCACTTACTCTTCCAAGTTTTCGGTGCCACTTGCGTAAAATTTGTTTGAAGCCCATCCACGGCAAGAGGTCTTCTGGTGCAATGCTTGTGGGGTCCTTGTTGGTCCAACGCGGCTGAAAGCCTGGAAGGAGAACAGTCCTTCCACCGACTTTCGTACGGTTTTCTTGCGCGAACAGTTGCTCGTCTTGCGCCCACTTCCAGAGGTCTGTGAGAATACCCAACAAAAAGCGCCCTGCCGACCGATGTTAATATCATAAACAGCAATATCCAATGGACGAATATATCATACCGTAGTTCTTTGCCTCATATTCACTGCAAGAGAAAATGACAGTTTTGACGTGATCTCCAAGCAGCTGGGTTCCGTATATAGTCAGTAACAATATCGCGTAACAACATGATACCCACCTTGTCGTAACACATCAGTGTGGGGAAACCAAGCGTTCCTTGAGTGTGTATGACTTTGATGATTTGCGCACAATAGTCAGCGTCCATGGGTGATAACAAACAGCGTGGCTGGATGCAGTGTTCAATAATGGCAGATGCCAGAACTGCGTACCGGTTCTCAACTTCGTAGGTCATAAGCCATTTGAAGTGCTGGGGATGATGTAAACTCACCATGAGCGAACCAGTGCTGCTTCTCTCGCGCCAAACGCTTTAGAGTGAACACCCTTGAAGCTGTCTGTTCCTTCAACTCTTGGGCTAATGTGTTCACAAACGCGTTACATCGGTCACGTTTTGCTCTATGTGAGCTTGCCGTAAGCCTCTTCGCGCGGTCAGACGAGCGATCGGCGGCAATATACTTGGAATCTTCTTGTCGACTAAGGGTACGTAAGGCAGCTCCCTCTTCATCGTACCTGGCGGCCGGTGGGGAGAGGTCATACATGGACAATTGCCAGAACGATAGATAAAAACCAGGACTTGAAGATGGAGGGCTTCATTTAACTCAACATCTTTGACTCGATGTCACAAGACTTACCCAATCACGTCAATTGCGCTGCTCTTCGCGATCTTTCGTACATCGTCAAAAAGTGCTTCCAGTTCAGGTATCCAAGGACTCTGAAATTCAGCGACAGTCATCGCGCCGAAGACTTTAAAGTCGTATAAACTACGAACCTCTGATGCGGGGGCGACGGTTTCCATTTCAACTTCCATTGCGTTATCCTCGTTTCCCTCCACCAACGATGGCTTTTGTTCCGAGTGATCGCGAGGCGTATTGGCACCACTCGGCGAATCCATACGCGATGCGGAGGAGGAAGGATCACGCTTTGCTGACAGGCGAGCCTTCAATCGCTTCTCAGCTTCTTCGTTGGCAACGCGTTCCTTCTCTTGCATTGATAAAGCCGTTTTCTAGGTTTTGATTAGCAATCTTCGGTCACCTATGGCTGGTTTAGCATTTACCAAGAGGATGTTATTGAGCATCGGGCGAATGATTTGCATGCAAATTGGGGCAGATATCCCATACAGCTCTCCGAGGTCGGCCAAGGAAGGAAGGATTTTTGTCGCGTAATCCTCAGGGGGGATGATCGCTGGTGAAGTAAGAAGCTCCAGGTACTGCAGCAGCACCCCGTGGGTCTGAATTGGGCAAGCGACTTTGAGACCAAGATGCGAGGACGACATGACGCGCAACCTACGGTATCGAACAGACTCGCGAGCGACTTGAGATGGGTGTCGGGAGCCTTGAAGACACAGGACTGGCGCTGCTGCGCTACCTGAATAAGGAGGGGCAATGCCAAAGACGTGTCCAATAGAGTCCTGCCCAGTCGGTGAGGACCTTTGAGTACTGCATCGCCAGGATCCAATCTGGCTCCTCGAGTTGTGGAAGCGATCGCTTCGATGCGCAGAGCCGGACCACCAGCCATTGCAGTAATTTGTGAATCCGACAGACTGGGAAGAGGCTCAATGCCAGCCATCTTCCAGATGAGCTCACGAAGGACTACTATTTCCGTCGTTTGGCCGTTGTACAGCTGGTGCACAACGTACTTCAACAGTGGAGACAAGTCAGCACTGTATCGACGGAAGAGCATGCCGGTGAATGACGCGAGACCTATTGTTGTCAACAATATGTACGGTATGACACAACCAAACCTACTTTGCAACCAATCCGAGATGTTAACACCGTCATCCTTTACACGATTTTTGTACGGATTCGAGAGTGCGTCGAGAATGACGTAGACCAATACATCGAAACCCATGTTGGTCACATATCGAAGTGCCTGGATGACTACTCCCGCCAGATTGTCGTACGCCATGATTTGGTTGACCGCATTGGCGAAAAAGATACACGGATTAGAATGGGCCAGTTTCGCGACAGTACCAGATAGCGCATCAATAGTCTGGTGTGATAAGCGTCGCAAAATTCCTTTTGATTCCCGGTCAGCTTGCACTTGACGTATGCGGAGTTCCGGATGCGAGCCATATGTACTCGTCTTCCATTCCCCATAAAGTTTCCACCGAACTGTCGTTTCATACTGTCGGATGATGTTCCAAATCTCGACAGTGCAAACGGCGTTGCCTCGGATGAGAGTCAGGGAAGGTATGAAATATAGTCGCAAGAGCTTGAACCAGAACAAGCGAACAGGATTCAAGGGATCTGGCTCCCCGGTGGGCTTCTTTGTGATGGGATCAAGGGGGACCTGCAAGGATGGTAAATACATCCGCCGATCAAAAAGTTTATGAGTTTACCGTGGACATCAATTGGGACCTCCCTAAACGCGTTATTTTCGACACGAATGAAGGATCACGCGATATGTGAAGGCCAACAAAGCTCATCAAAGGTTCAATGACATCAACCAGATCCTCGAATGTTGTCGACAATGGAACTCTCTCCGGCCAGTCGGGGAAAAAGAAAACGAACTCTGTCGTAGCTGTGCTGGGAGGCGTCGGAGCGATTGATGTCAGCTGCGGTTTCCGGACAGGGGGTAGAAGGACGCCGCTTGACCCATATCGAGCACGAGGTTGAGTGAAGCTTGGATTCCTTTCCTTGAGAACAAAGACTGCGTCGTAGAGCGGTGAAATAGAATGCCTGAGAATGCAAAGCACCAAATCCGCCAGCTCGACATGAGCGTCTACGAACCAAGGGAATTTGGTCAAGATTGCGAAAGCGGGACGTAAAGCGCCAACAGAAAGCAAGGCGGTAACAAGAGTCGCCTTCTGGTTGGGAGGTTTCAGATCCAGTGTTTTCTTTGTTTCCTCTCCGGGTTCTGGGCGGACTTTGGAACCAGAGTTGGTCGATTCTAGGGGAGCCGCCATCGCCAATTGAGTGACCTTGGCGTCTGCAATCTTTTGCTGGACATGTTCCAAGTAATCTTTGTGGTACGAGTCCATATCTTCATCAGAAGGCGATAACTACATGTTGGAAAAATGAAGTGTTGATCCTATAACGCAAAAGAATCGACGCACATGGGGATATAACTCCTCAAGCGAAACAAACCCTTCGAGTATCAAGATAGCGGCTACAAGGTACAAACCTTTTGGCAACGGTTCTTGTACGTCTGGGCTCTATGCAGGATTAGAAGAGGAAATGTGCTAAGACAGATGGCACACCTGGTAATAAGCGAATTTGAATCCTAGGACTTGTGCGAGCACCTGTGACTCGGAACCTGGCGGAACTGAACGCAACCCGTTGCAACTGAGAGATTGGGACTCGGCAATTTCAAGAACCTCGTCAAGTGATTTCCCTCGATATTGGTCGGGATTTGGGGTAGACAACATAGGAGCGTCGAATTTGCCAGTCACAGAGCGCCTATTGGAACCAGCCCACGGAGAGAATGACAGGAGAGAAAGAAAGAAAGAGTAGTGGGTCGTGATGTTGACAGTGAAGATGTCGAGGATGATGTCAAGAGCGCGATTGGGATCAAGGTCGAAATATCCAATAAGGCCCATGATTTTGTCCCATACTATTCGGGAGCGAACGTCTATGGAGGCAGCACTCTCAATGGGTCTGCCATCCTGGGGAGAATGCGAAGGACCCAGAGAGCTCATCACGTCCACGCATAGCTTGCTATAACCTTCGGATTGCTCGCGGAGAAGATTGAATTTGTTTTGCTTGTAACTGCAGAAACAGACATATCAAACGAATGTCAGCCTACACAGCACATCATTCGTGAGGCACTTACAGGAGACCAGTTCTTGTCCTGATTTCCTTCTTGTCAAACGACAACCTGTCCAACACAAGGCCAATATTGCCAAGGATGTTCAAATCAAGGCGCTCCCGGCATACAGCCACGTCGACGATTCCAGCAAACTAGATGGCATGTAGGTTCAGCGTATTCAAGAACTCGTTTAAACCCACCAGGAGTCTCTTGACGACATCGACGAGAATTTCCTTGTCGTCCTCGGCTGTTTGCTTTAGTCCCGTCGCTCTATGCAAGTCATTGGCGTCAATTGTTTGTTCTGGGGTCGCAATGATGGCCTTGGCGTCCGTGACAAGCTCCTCCAACTGTGCGTCAAGCGACCAGACGATGTCAACCAGTAGTTCTCCAAGTATGGTATCACTTTGTATAGGCCTGGACTGCACAGACGAAGAAGGCAAGGACACCAAGACGGAGCGGACGAAATCGACGAAGGTTTGCGGGGTCAGCAAACTATTCGCAACCCAAGTCTTCAGAGAAGCAAATAGCAGGGTATGATACGCGTTTGCGAGCGTCTCGATGCTATTTGGATTCGTTGGGTTGAGGTGGAGCGAAAGCAAGAAATTTCGACTGTAGACGAGACCAATATTAGACTGAAACGTCTTGCATGGATTGAACATACCAGTCGGTCTCCCCACTCTTCGACCACTTTTCCAAACAACGGTTGACTTTGTCGACGACATTCATGACCGTGTTGTCAAAGGGTTGAGCACGACGAGCACGAGCGCAGTACCACGTCTTGCTGCAAGGTTGGCTTGACAAAACGCCAACGCGCGAAAAGACGAGCATGTCATTGTTGTGCTTTGTTGTCATTTGTTGTGCAAAGCTCGCAAGCAGTACCGACACGTTATACTCTGAGTATATGCGACGTATCACTACTTACTGGAGATAAAACGAATCCTGGTAGGATGATATGATCATATTGCAGCGTTACCGCGATAACGGAACTTTCACACAACACATCGAGCACGAGGTTTCTGTGTGATCCGCACAGCCTAACCTCAAACTCGAAGCTCGGGCAAGGTCACGGATTATCGACAGACTGCACTGCGATAGCACGCCACAGGCGTCGCCGGATCATAATCCCCTTGATGCACGCGTAACCAACGGCGCCTTTTCCGCTTCAGTATTCGAATGTATATTTGCTTACCCCAATTATCTCCGACAAGGTTCACATGGAACGTTTCCCCCGCCCATATAAGAACTCGCCCCCCGTGATCGCAGGTCTTCTCTCTCGATTACATCCTTTCCGTCACCCTCATGGCAGACTTCACCGCTAGTAAGGCATTGGAGAGCGGCGGGAGCGACGACTCGGGCTCCCAGCGGGAGGAGATCTTCGAACGTCCCAAAGGATTGAAGGGAATCTACTATCACCCCTACTTTCAAGTATCTATGCTTGGGTTTGTCTGCTTCATGTGCCCCGGCATGTTCAACGCCTTGGGTGGGATTGGCGGCGGCGGTCAAGTTAACACAACGGCACAAGCAAACGCGTCTACGGCCACCTATGCTACCTTCGCATTCTTTGCCTTCTTTTCTGGGTTGGTCTTCTTCTCTCTGATGGGGTCGTCGTTTTGATTTCTTGCAGAACAATCAACAATGTACTGGGTCCTCGGTTAACGCTCTTCCTTGGAACAATGGGATACTCCCTCTACATTGCCTCATATTTGTGCGCGCGTCACATGCAATGTCTTCTGTTACTAACGCTCATCCGTCTATCCTTTAGGGTGGATAACATTCACCCCAGCGCATACGACTTTGTTGTCGCCGCGGGTGCCATCCTTGGAATGTGTGCAGGGTTGCTATGGACTGCACAAGGTTGTATGATGATGGCTTATCCCACGGAGACACAGAAGGGCCTCTTCATCGGTATTTTCTGGGCAATTTTCAACCTGGGAGCTGTCATTGGTTCCGCGGTTGCATTTGGGGCCAATTTCAATAATACAGTATGTGTTCCATCTTCAAGTCAAACTCGATTACTTAACACATCAGTAGGGCAATGCAGGTGAGTTCAAAACTCGAACTGCTTCGTGATCGGTCTCAAACTCGCTCAAAAAGTCGGAAATGGAACTTACGTGAGTAGTTATGCCTCTTGTGGAAGCTTCGCATTCAAATCCATGCGCTTCTAGATTGGTTTCTTGATCCTCACACTCATCGGAGTATCCTTGGCTCCACTAATGGCTGATCCCAAGAAAATCGTCCGGACGGACGGAACCAAGGTTGTCCTATCCCGCCAACCATCTTGGAAGACAGAGTTCTACAGCCTCTACGTTGCCCTAAGGACCGATCCGACAGTTATCTTACTGTTCCCTATGTTCGTCGCAAGTAACTATTTTTACACTTGGCGTGAGTATCCTTTTCTCGACATCGCGCATGCTGGGACGAGCCAAACGCCGTTTCAATAACTAGAGCAGAACGATTACAACGCCGCACTCTTCAACATTCGCACACGTAGTCTCAACGCATTCCTGTACTGGGCTGCGCAGATAGTGGGATCCGTATTCCTCGGATACTGTGTTCTCGATCGGTCGCAGTTCAGGCGTCGAACTCGTGCTTTTGCCGGTTGGATCATCGTGACTGCGATGGTATTTATTGTCCACATATGGGCATATATGTACCAAAAGTGCGTCGTTTCAACCAAATCCAAAGTGCATCCGAGCTCAAGCAGGTCGCAGGGACTATACGCGAGCAACTGTAGCTTCGATTGCGAAGATAGATTTCAAAAGTTCTGCATATGCAGCGCACGGTTGGTTGTACATCTTCTGTGGCTTGCTGGACGCCATGTGGCAGACATTCGTGTATTGGTTGTTGGGCGCCATGTCAAACGATCTAGCAAAACTTGCAGTGTTCACTGGGTTCTGTAAGTCATGCTCAGCTGGAACTTAGGCTGGAGTTCAACTTTCCCACAGATAAAGGTTTGCAATCAGCCGGTGCTGCTGGTGTATGGCATGCAGATGCTGTTGAATCATCGTAAGTTCCCTTTCCTCTCGATGTCCGAGACAAAACACACATTCTGCCCTCTATCGCGACAGCTACATGAGCATATTCATCTCTACATGGGTTCTATGTGCTGCGGGAATCGTTTTCGCTCTTCCGATGATCCACTACCGTATCAAGGACCATACCGACCAGGACGACCTGGAATAGTTCGTATATCCCGTCTCATTCGGTGGACTTGACTTGACAGTTTGATCCTCCACAGCGAAGCCAAAACGCAGTCGACTTAGGTATACCACCTGCGACAAATTGATAGCACTTGACTCCTTGGGTTTTCGGACGATCGTATTTTTGGCTTTTGGTGAATGTACGCTACTTCAATTGATTAGGATGCTTGAATGAAACAAGGTTGCTGCTGAATCGGAACCCTGATGAGTCCTTTAAGCTATGGAGCCGGCTAGCTTGACACTAGAGACGTGGCATGATGGCTGCTCCACTGAGATGCCCGCGTCGAGGTGGACATGTCATTTTCCAAGCCTGCGACAGACTCGGACCCCAGACCTACCTTGCTGACAAGCCTATTTTTTCCATAGCTGCTCGGAAGGACACCCGTGATCATGGTAACTACAAGTTATTGACGATCAACTTGCTCGTTCAGGATCGATGTTCCATTGCTATGAAATTGGACGCGAGGTTCTGAAACGCGTGCCAAGTGATAAGACTTCCTGATCACCTTTCAAAGACCCTGCCCTGCACAACGGACAGCGAGTAAGTCCGCCGATTAGTATGCGCATGAGGTTCTTGACGCGCATAACGGGGGAACTCTATGGAAACTATATCATTAAACCTCAAGTTTCGACCAGTAGCAGCCGCGCGTCTGATGTTGACGACAGGCAAAGAAAATAGCCTGCCTTGACTAAAGATACGCATTTTACCGACCTAGGTCCTAGTTGAGATCGAGGCCGACGGATCAAGAGAATTTTGATGGCACTCTTCATGCGGCCCATTGGGTCCATAGCCGCATTGAAATAGTGACAACCCACAGATAGTCGATTTATGGGAGACTCTGACGAGATAGTGGAAGGTCTAGCCTATCACCTGACACTTTCCTGCCCAGGTCCTCGACAGCTCGTTGGATAAT
>JBBPOM010000097.1:0-51623 GCA_038091455.1 Leccinum uliginosum
TCAGCGTGAAATCAGGGGTAATGAATTTAATTCATACTGTGCCATCAGTAACTACATTGGACATAGGAACACTTGCTGATCGTCGGACCAAACGGTGAACAGATTCCTCCAATAGGAAAGGTCTCACTTTAATGTTCTTTTAGGATCTGGGAAGTCGTCATTATTTCGCATCCTTGGCGGACTTTGGCCCGTTTATGGTGCGTTCAATGTGTAAATGTATGCACTTGTGATGTTCGAATCTTCAAATTTTTAGGTGGTATCGTGCGGAAGCCACCTGCGTCAGATTTCATCTTGATTCCTCAGCGACCGTATCTCTCCTTGGGTACCCTTCGTGACCAGATCATTTACCCACACTCACAGGAGCAGATGAAAGCTCGTGAGCCCTTCTCTTCCTTGTGTCGTCGTATCACTAGTGAATGGGCATCTCCAGGAGGGATTTCAGATGACAACCTACTCAGTATTCTGGCCGTGGTAGGTATGGATGGGGTCGTAGAACGTGAGGGTGGATGGGACATCACCCGCGAATGGAGAGAAACCCTGAGTGGTGGTGATCAGCAGAAGATTGCATGGGCGAGGTTGTTCTATCATAAGCCTAAAGCAAGTTCCTCTCCTTTTGAATTCCCACAGGTGATTGAATCATGACACAGTATGCCATTCTTGACGAGGCAACTTCGCTCGTTCCCCCAGATATGGAGGGGAAGATGATGGGGAAGGCGACCGCGCTTGGTATCACACTGCTGACTGTTTCTCACCGTCCGTCCTTGTGGAAGTATCATTCTACGATCCTGCAATTTGATGGACAAGGTGGATACGTGTTGTGCGTCGCATTCCTGCCACGTCGAATATGCATATGCATGCTGATCGAACCATACAGCACGCAGTTGGATGCAGACAAGCGTCTATCGCTCCAACAGGAAAAGGAGGAGCTGCAGACAAAGCTTTCGGAAGTGTAAGTGGTTCTGTCCTCCTCGTTGACGGTACCAGTGGTAATGCACCTGGGTAATATTGCCGGTGATTTTCACATGTCACGATGTTTTGCCGTGCGCAGCACAATTTGTGCAGTGCCCTTTGGAACGCCACTGGCACTGTCAACGGGTGGTTTCTGTTCAGCGAACTGACTTTGTGAGTATTGACGCGGGGATTTATAGACCGAAACTCCAGTCACGTCTCGCGGAACTCCGGTTGCTGGCTGATTCACGAAGTGACAAGGCATAGGTAGTGGTACTAACAGACATTTATTGTACAGTACTACTTGATCATAGCGCGAGAGTTCTTTACCGCATTAGGAAAGCATACTTGCCGGACTGACCCGTAGCCAATCGGATGGCCCCGATCGGTCAAATTTTTAGACCGGGGGCTGTCGGTCGTCGAACGCCGCTTGCTCCGCACGACCACTCTCCGACTTCGCTTCCCCGCCCGTCCCCGGCCTCGAGTCCATGCACTTTTTCTCTCAGTCATTCAAATACGAGTACGTAAATTTGTGCAGGTTGGCCACAGCGGTCCCCTGATAAGCTCAACTTAGCCATCCATGGTCTCACGTCGTCATTGGAATGTGGCACAAATACCCAAATCCACACTGCACCCACGTCGTGACGGTCGATGTCATAGATCGTTCGGTCGACCAAAACACTGGAATCATACGGACAGAGCGCGTGTTGGGTTGCAAGCAGAAGGCGCCTGCATGGATCGTCAAGGTACGTCGTTTTCTCCCCTCGCAGGTGTCGTACGACCTGAGACATGTTTCAAATTTCCAGCTGTTTGGTGGATCGGAAGACGCCTACGTGCGGGAGATATCGTTTGTCGACCCAGCAACGCAGAACGCGACGATCACATCCGTCAACCTTTCTTTATCTCAATTCGCATCATGCTATGAACGGATACACTATAGCCCAACGTCATCACATCAGACAATGTTCACACAAACCGCAGAAATACAAGCCCGCATGGCGATGTGGCGAACCGTGACGGATAAGCTAGAGGATTGGCTCGTTCAGCGGTTCGAGCAGAACGCAAAGTTGGGAAAAGCCGGGTTTTCAGACGTACTCAGGACAATGTGGGAACAAGAGCAGCCTCAACTATCCTCTGGGGCATCATAATCGCCTCCCGTGCTTTTTTTCTTGTCACGCTGTGGCACCGGAGTAATATGCTCACACCCCACATCGCAGCATTTTCTAGACATCATTATTCTTAGATTTGTCCAAAAAGTCGCAAAGACAATACATTTATGACTATTCTACACCTGTAATGTACCTCTTGGTTGGGGATCATGGCAGTCATATTCTACTTGTCCATGTATATGGATGTCATAACAATAGTAGTTCTCATACCTCTTGCTCGTATACATCGTCCCAGCCGACATAGGCATCTTCCTGATCCCCCTTTTCACTTTCAGCTTCATCTTCATGGTGTGCTGCTCCCGCAAAATCGGTCCGAGACGCCGACTGTGAGCGCTTCTGAGCACCTACTCCTCCACCTCCCTCTTCCAATATTACATCATTCTCTGTCTTATCATCCATCGAATACAGATCGTCTTTTTCGTCGAGGTTGATGTCAGGTTGATCACCGTCTACGAAGAGATCCTTGAGCGCATCGTAATTGATTCGCTTGCTATATTTTGTGTTTTTCTTCAGAAGGTTCCGGACCGACTCGGCAGCAGTTTTTCCAGATGGAGTAGACTCATCGCGAGGCTTCGAAATTGGTTTTCTTCGCTGGAAGAAGTTGACGTAAGATGATATAAATCAAGGTGTCTTAGGAAAGAGACGAACCTTGCGAGTTCTCGAATGCTGTGTGCCATCTGCGAGCTGCTCTGCTTTTGCTGTGGAATCTCCCTGAGCGACGTATGCTGAAGGTGGACAACGAAAACATACCAGCAAGACCCTCCAAATATTCGCGATTCATTTCTACCCATACACGCTCTTTGAGTTTGACTTCTTCCTCGGACAGGAGGAAACGGTCAAGTTCCTCTTCGTCAAGGCCTTTGAGTTCATCAACGTCGGAAAAATGGGCATGACGCCGTCCCTCCACTTCGTCGAGCGCCTCGGCTAGCATGAGACCTTGAGAGTTCTGCAAGAACGTTGCTACCTCCTCTGCAAGGGCTTGGTCGACGGTTTCTTCCATGCCTGAGACGGCTGCTGCATCCTTGACACTTAGCCGAAGTACCGGGTCAATATCAGCATAGGTTGTTTCTTCATCGTCCTCCGGGAAGAAGAGGGGCGGAGGTGCTGTTGTGCCCACGAGGATCCCTTGATTGAAAAGTACAGGGTCAATTGCCGGTGGGAGAGGCTCGGCCGGTTGAGATGGGAGTTCAGCCTCGGCTCCATCCTCCTCAGACATGCTGTTCTCTCTTTTCCGCTTTCCTTTGCGCTTCTTGACTCTGACCTCCTTCTGTTCCTGCCCGGCATGTTCCTTTTCTTTTTCCTCGCGTTCTCTTCCCTTTGTAAAAGCAGGTGGATCCATCTCCTCATCCAACCATACGGTTCTGAAGTCTGCCAAAGTCAGTGCCCCGCTGGGAGTCTTTTTAAATTCTTCAAGACGTTTCTTCAGTGTAGTGTCTGCAATTTTGACAACTTGTACGATCTCCTCCAGAGACCTCCGAAAGTTGTTCATGCGAGCGGCGAGGAGAAGAGCTGCACCGCATATACCGGCCGGACGGCGTCCCTTGGTGACCCAGTCGCGGTCGAAGCGTTGGACAAGACGGACGGCATCGGTGGCGACCTTGTGCGTGTCTTCGCCGAACTCGAGCAAAGCGGCAAATCGGGAGATGTAGTGTGAGGGGTCAACGAGGGGAAGTCTGAGATTGAGAGTTTGCACTAGCTGGAGATAAGTGTGACCAAGGTCGAACACGTTTACCTGGAAGGATCATCAGTGGTGGACGACTATCGGTGGATAGAATGCCATTCACTTGCAGAAGGTCGGAAAAGTCGATGAGCATGTAATTTCGCGTCTCCTTCTGTCTGCATGCTACATATAGACAAACGGCAGCTACGTTGATGCTTCTTCGTCCTTTTGTGAACTTGTGCTCGACAGCAAGAGTATAGAGACGGGTTGCGGCCAGTGCAACTAGTTCGGAGAGATGGAGGACTGTGGCAAGACTCTGAATCCTTCTGCTAGCTGTGCAGTGTCATGGCAGGAAGTTGGTGAATATTTTGTGACAACGTACCATTCGCAATTGTCTGCTCGCGAGATTCGGCGCTCCCCCTCTTCCCAAATGGACCACTCATACGAGCATGGGCTAGTCAAAACTGAGAGATGTGATCTCTACCAGACGACGATACGTACTCGAGCCTTGGCCGACATAGGCGCCCTGGACCATCGCTGCGCCAGAGGAAGTTTCGCCAAACGTGACCTCGGACACGATGGTATTCTCTTCCACCACAGTCCCACACTTGACGCAGAATCCGTTACCTGCAGCGGGATCATATTCGATTACTGTGCCTCCGCAATCGGTGCACACGGTCTGGATAAGGAGTGAAGTCGTATAGGGGGCATTGAAATGCGGGGGACATACCATGTTGGTTGCTATACAAATGTACTACAGCGAGGAGAGGAACGATAAACGAATACTATTCGTAGCCGGCAACGGCGGATGACCGAGTCGGAGCGGTATGTCACGGTCACGTCACGTCACATATTCCTGAGATCTTATCGCTCTGGTGACTCGGATTCCCTCTCCCCATCACAGCTGCATAGAAACAACTTGCTAGCAGAGGCAGTAGTAACGTCAACGGTGTAAAATGGACGAGCTCGTGCATCACTGCATGCGAGAGCTCTCGTTCGACGGCGACCTTGGTGAGTTCGGCATCGACTCGTTTCCAGAGAGGTTGGGTTCGAATCCCCCTCTGGCACACTTGCCTTTTCTCACATTTATTCCTAGGCTGTAATGTTTCTCGCCTCAGAGACTTTATCGTTGGGTTCTACACCTCCCAGATTGAACACGACCAATGCGTCGATGATGCGTTTTGTGCGTTCGTATGGTCGGTCATAGCCCAGCAACCATCGGTCCGGGTCGGCACCCTGCCCCCCGGTGTGATCTCAGAAGTCTATATCGCCCCCCAGACCAGCGCAAGGCGCAAGGCCGCAGCAAAGGGAGAAGAAGTTACCGAAGCAGTGCCCTCTTCCCTGCAGATCGTCGGGGATGCTCAACATAGGCACTTGGATGACTTGAAGCGCGAATATGGCGACAACCTCCGCATAGCAGTCGACCCCGAAACCTCCTTCGCCGCGATCACAGGTTCCCACATCAGAGTGCGTGTGCATGGCCAGCTCAGCGACGCCTGTCTGACCTGCTCCTAGCCCTCCAAGCTCAGCCCCATGGTGTACAGTGCCCTTCAGCTGATCACGCGAGGGCGAGAAGACGGTATCACGACCGTGGAACTCGGTCGAAAGACAAATTACGATCAAAAGACATGTTTTTATCTCATCAAGCAACTGGTCGAACTTGGTCTCATGTATGCGTTCATTTCTTTGACCGATCGTTATTCTGACATCTCTATAGCATCAAAGCACGCCGCGGTGGAGTCGGGAACCATACTTGTATCCACAAGTACTTTGTCGAACGAAGTCCCCTTTGGCAGCAGATTCAGGAAGAAGAAGCTCGAAACGACGAAACCGTTGAACGCGTCAAACCACCCGACGCTACCGACGAGGTCGCCGATCAAGCCGGTCCTTCGCAAGCCCTCTTTGATCCTATAGACTCTAGGCATCTCTCCAGTCTTCCGCTGGTAAAAAACAGAATCATCAAGCTGCTCAAGGCATCCGAGAATCACATACATCACTCCAATAACTTACTCAGGACGATAGTCAGTAATTCCTTCATGTCAGTTGTGCTGTTTCTCACCGTGACCAAGGGATTTGTAAATCCTACCAAGACCGACCGCCGCTTTTTCCAGACTAGGTTGCGTGAGTTGATTCAGCAAGGCGTCATCGAACGCGTCTTGGTTCCAAGCACCAGAACACGCGATCGCAAGATTAAATGCGTACGACTCGTGACGTCGGATAATCAACTTCCGGAGGGTGCCATCGTCGTCAGACAGGATGTGGACGAAGACGAAAAAGACTCAAGTCTCCCCGGGGACGTTCTAGGTCTGTTTCAAAATCAACTGTCAAGTGGTCATTTTTGATGACGAACCTGAACCGTAGTTGGTCGTAATGAGGTCAAGGCGAATCTCACGATACATAAGCAAGTGTCCAATATGCTTGAAGAAGCCGGACCTTCTGGTCTAACGCTCAATGTAACCTGGGAAAATACTGCACGAGTGCATGTCCTAATGACGTTTTCTCCAGGAAATGTGTGCTTCCCTCGGCAATTTTGACAAGCGTACAATCGAACTTTTACTCACGCGGGCGTCCAACAACAGACCGCCTGCTCACCTCGCTGACTTGGCTACCGTAGATCTCATGGAGACCTATGGTAGGGAAAGACGTCATCGATATTTCACGCTTGCGGCGTACAGATGCGTGATGACGAGCGAACAACTCCAGGATACAACTACCTCTGCCATCGACATTGACTTGTCGTCAGTCGGAGATTTTGCTACACTCGATCCCAAGCACTTCTACACTACTATGGGAAAGCTTCATTTTTACCAGGACTCGTTCAAAGACATGACGACCGCAAAAGGAAAAAAGCGTAAAAGAAACGAGGGAAGTGATGGAGAGGAGAATGAACCGCTTCCTAAGCCAAAGCGAGGTCGTCCGCGTAAAGTGCCTGTAGTCACGGATGCTTCCCCGAGTACGCCGAAAAAGCGCGGAAGACCTCGCAAGAATCCCCTTCCCAAGGATGGGGAAGCTCCGAGTACTGCATCTGCAGGTGGAGTAAGGTGAGCTGCTGCAAACATCTCTGCTGCAGGATAAGCTGACCAACCCACGCTTTGTCTGTCCGCTGGTAGTTCCGTGACTGTGGATAAAACTCAGCGATCAGCACTGTCACAAAGGTCTGGCGTTGAACCCGAGATATCGCATCCAGCATCACAAGAGGGAGTTGGGGATACGCCCGCCCGCCGTTCAGATGTGTCTACTCCCCGCCGGTCCTCAAAACGTGCCCGGTCAATCGCGCTCGACCAGAACCAACATTCAATCGCTAAGCCAGGAGGAGACGATACAATAGCGTTGGATGGCCCTCGATCGTTGGAAAGAGATGACACACAGGGCGAGTCGTCAGCTACTATTGCTCAGCAAGTGGCCCCTGTGGTCACATCAGCGGTGAGGGCTTTCTATATACTGGCGTGGTCCAGCAGCCTGAATTGAACTTGTAAACCTATGCAGACGGACGCGCAAGCCACAGCAGCAACTCCCAGTCGTAATGTAGCTGCCGCCGGGAAGCACAAAGACTTGACCCCGCAAGCGTCCCCACGACTATCCAAGAGAAGCCGAACTGGCGGAGGCGGGAAGTCGCGCTCAAATATCAACATTTCTTCTTTGCGACGCGAAAACGAGCTTTTCAGAGTCATCGAAGGCATGGGAGGAATTGCAAACATGCACTCCAAGGACATCTTCGAGGCGCATACAGCACTCCTGGATACCATGACACAAGCCAAGGAGCCAACTAGTGCACCAGTTGGTACTCGACTTGATAAACGTACTGCGGAGGCTACTCTCAAGAACTTGGAAAACCGCGGACGAATCAAGATGCTCAAGACTTCTCTTATCACTCCATCTGGTGTCAGTAGACCTGCTTGCCTGGTTTATCTTCCAGATACCCCACAAGAGAAAGTCAATGACTTTCTTCACCAACTCAGCCAAAGTGTGCCGTCTACAACGATGGGACAACAGTTGGAACAGGGTTCCAATGTCACCAGCACTCCCCGCCAAGATGCTTTAAACCTTCTCACAATCGCAAGAGAAGAGATAGAAGGCGAACTCGAAAAAGTGGGAGAAAGAATCAGACGGAAACGAAGAACGGAAGAAGCACAGAGTATCGAGGCCAAGTCAGCTCTGCGTAAAAAGGTAGAGGAAACGCGCGCCCAGCGAGAGCGGGATTGGGATGATCTGTTGCATAAAGTTCATCCGGAGCCTGTGAAAGGCACACTGGCGGTTCGTATCCGTGCAGTGCGGAGTCGTTTCATGCAGTCTACGACCACGAAGGATCAATCACGCTGGGAAAATGAAGTCCAAGGGGCTATCAGAGATACTCAGTTAGTCTCGAAGAAAACCACATCGCAGTCAAGGGTAAGGTTGGATCCTCAAGTGCGCAGCTCTGCTGCTGCGCCACCTCCTGTAGTACCCAATCCTCCGGAGAAGTCAATTGAGTTCTTGATCAGTCAGCAAGGCCCACCTATCGCGCAAACTGTGAGCGCCAAAAGGAAAGGAAAAGCAAAGGAAGAAAGCGAAGGTAGAGAAATAGTCTTCATCAGGGAGTCATTGGAACTGACATGGGGTTTGAATTAGCATCCAGACGACCGAGATTCCATTGGACGCGGGAGTTTGATGAGCTAGCTCGTGATGCCTCTGCCATTATTCGAGCTCGATGCCGAGCTTCCAGACTCGACTTGTCGGCGTTCGATCAAGTATTCCCGGCAGTACCACGCAACTCGGTCAGGCAGCGTATCATACATCTCAAAGAAAGTGCCGCCGATGATCTATATATGAAACGCTTGGAAGATCAGTGGTATGCAGTCTGGTTGCAATACAGAGGGACGCCTTATCTTCCCGACGAAGATCCAAACAGTCCCTCGAATTTCAACTTGATAAACCACATCGCTTTCCTGCGGAAACATGTGGATAAGAACGCTTTGTGAGTGTCGGCCATATTTTCTTCAGCAGCAAAACTCAACGGTAACCAGGCGGGTGGGTTTCGTGGAACGCGAGGCGCCAAGTAGATTGGCCAGTTCCGTCACAGAACTCCTTGAAATATATGACGTTGGAGAGGATGTTGAGTCCGCGCCGGCGTGGGATTTCATGTGGGGCACAACGGTCGAGGAAGGCAGGGAAAAGCAGTTTCGGTGCCAAGCCTTTACGAGAGAACCTGATGGCGTGTGCGAAGCTACGAAGAACGACAAGGTACAACTCGCGGAGGCAGCGATGAAAGTACGTGTCTCATCATTATTCGTTCACGTGGATATTTACATATTCACAGATGGTGTTCGGCACACCAGTTGAGCTTTATAATTCCGATAGTGCCACTCGATTGCTTTGTAGTGCCGGGGACCAATGGGTCTCGATTGCAAAGACCAATCTCCTGCACCATGGGGTACTGTCCAAGCGTATACGAGATCCGAAGCCACCAAAGCCAGGCAGGATGCTCAAGATCTCAGATACGTAGGTGTTAGTGCACTCAGTTGTAAAATTGATCAATCATGATGCAGAAATCTCAACGGCCTCGGCGGGCCATTTCCGCGAGACCTGTTCCAGGATGCGATCTCGCTAGAAGACATTGCTGTCGAAAAGGTGGTAGACGAAATGGAGTGGCCCCTGATTGCATCGGAGGGAGACGTTGCTACGTTATTGCAGCTTGTTTCCGAGGATCAAGTAAGCGAAGATTTATCACTATCTTGCGCTCTTTGACTCGGGTTTCAAGGTTGATTTTACCCTGGATTTATCTCAGACGCGAGTTGCCAGGCAGAAGATTGATTGGAATAGTAAGAGGGCAGGTAAAGTAGTCCTACTTGCGTTTGGATGTTTGTTGACTGGCTGGCCAGACGACGAGGATATTGAAACCAGTATACGGTTGAAGTTTTCCCGTACGGCCGCTCTAGGCGCGGGCGGGAACCAAGATCACAAAAGTCCCACTGTCGAACCTGATTCCAGCGCGTCAACACGAGATATTCACGGGAGAACGCTTGATGAAGAGGAAGCTGCGTGCGCCCTCAAAACAGAGTCTGGGCTCATCAACTGCTCCGCGTGTATTCATACTGCCTTTTCATTATTCATATCCAGCCTCAGCCAGCCAGATCGTGATCTTGCTCACCGAATCCTTGATTATGTACGTGGCTTGAAGGAGAATGGAGTGCATAAGGCGATGTGTTTAGTGAGTTCTCGACTTCGTCTGAGTTACGTTTACTAAGTGTTGTAGGCCTCGGAGGCTGGGCTAGAGCAGCATGTCCTCGAACTCATTCATAGGATGACATTAACAACCCCTCCTATATTATACTGGACGTACTTTGGGGCTCCAACAATAGTGGCTGGGGACTACTGTAGCGCGTTGGGCGTAGTGGTGTCCGATGAACCCCTGATGCTCATTACCCCTAGGCGGTGGCTTGACCTTCGCGGATACAGACTCGACAGCGCATGGAGAATTGGACAGCAAGCTGTAGTCGGCGTCGTTTTTCTGCATCCTGGTATTAGCCAGGTGAGCTTTACTGGCACTTCGCACCTTTCTTTTCGTTTCATATGAGATTCAGGTCGAGCTGCGATG
Source organism: Leccinum uliginosum (assembly GCA_038091455.1). Classification (NCBI taxonomy): domain Eukaryota; kingdom Fungi; phylum Basidiomycota; class Agaricomycetes; order Boletales; family Boletaceae; genus Leccinum; species Leccinum uliginosum. The sequence goes on from JBBPOM010000097.1 coordinate 10,352, forward strand.
GCGTCTTCGAACGGTGTACGATAGACAGGAGATCATCGACCTTCTCTCATCACTACAAGAGGACGGTGCTCTAGAGTGCCGAACGAACGCAAGTATGGAGACCATCCAGAGTTTGCCTGGATGGCTCAAGACCCTCGACGACGAAGAGACGGTTTTCTGGTTCATTGCAAAGAATCATCATTGGTATCAAAGTTGACTGCTTTGATTTCAGACGCAGTTTGCTTTGTTTGAGTATCATTATTACATTCACATTATCATCCAGGGGTTTTTGTTCTGTTGTATGTATACTAGAGGGAATCGTGTGGAGCAGTTTGTTACTAGTAGGTGACACGAAACATTTACGATTGGTCAGACCTTGTGGTTCCGATGTTTGTTTGGTATGCACATGGTAGTAGTAGCACATCCATGGGCAGTGTTTGTGTCACGGTGTATACTAATCAAAACGGCTTCTTCGAGAGAAACTCGGCGGGAGTTGGTACTAATTTAAGCTCAAAACATGATGTAGGTAGTGACACGCACAACTTGCCAGTGATTAATGATTTCTGACAGATTGTCCAACTCGGACGTGCCACCGCTACTGCCAGATGATACACACATCACATGGGTCCGTGATATTATCCAGACACTGCCAGTGGCACTGTCAGTCAATTTGGTGTTCAGACACTGCAGTTTGAAGCTCCAACTTACCAACTTAGAGTGTGCATTCGTTCCTCTGTTTCAAACAAATACACCGCCGTCCGGTGCTAATGAATCCCCATCAGCATCATTTACTCTCCATGCCGACTTTATTGGGAAGATCGGGTCCTCCGAGTGAGACCCCACATGTATATCACAACTTCAAGTTTTAGCGCCCTCAGTGCGGCTCGCTTTCCCTTATTCCACTTCCCACTCTTCTCAGCGAGTCTACAACCCGGCTGGACCGACGTAGCAGACCGTCCGTTCAGTTCCTTTGCCAGTGCTTCTGTTGGCATAACTTATTCTTGCCCTGGTGGCCGCATTGCTATTCTTTTCAAGTGCTTCCTGCTAGAGACACTCGGTGCGTGACAAACGCCTGTCGCACTTAGGCCTTCGCTACGTCTAGCAGCATAGGCTGACCTTACCCGTCCCAGGTGTTCATAGTTCACCATGCGTGTAAAAGATCTGTGGTCGGTTTTCCCTCTGCCCGCGAAAATTAAGCTCTTTGTAAGTCACAGTGATCAATGAGGTTACTTACAATTCTCTGATCCATCTCTGCAGTGGGATCGAATAACTTTCACCAGAGTTACGACCATTTATTTTGTCTTTTCGATATTGCATTGCGTCGTGCAAGTGATTTTCCAAGCGCAAGCTTTCTATATCAATGCCGAAGCGGCCGATTTCCTGGCTTCCATCACTGAACAGGGCAATGCTCTCTCCTCGAATACATTCTACGTGTTTGGAGACGATCTTCGACTTTGTCATGGTCTGCCAACGTCATTCAACGCTAGCTCATGCCAAATGATATGGGACGGGATGGTCGGAAACAATCAAATGGTGCCAACGTCCATCGTGCAAGCGATGGGGATGAATGGAACGATAGATCCATTGCCTGCAATTGTCAAGGTTAGCCCTGGCGTTTTGTGCAAGGCAGTTTCATTCACCCTTGACTGTAGCGTAGTGCTAGCATTCAAGATGTTGCAGCTGTTGACATCGACGACTCGGAAGCACATGTTATCGTTGAAGGACTTCGAGGGAAAGAGAGTGCGGTCCTTGGCTCCGAGTGCCTGCGGGCTCTAGGATGGCCTGTCCAGGTGTGCGTATGACGGGCTGTTGTAACTTTTCCCTCTTTTCTGAAGGAGAGCTTTCTAGTTTGCGAGAAACTGAGAGGGAAGATATCGCTTTTATCATGTTCCAGATCTGGTTATTGGGAATGTCGGTTGTCGCAGTAAGTATCGATTCGATGGCAGACTCGGAAGCATATACTGTAGTCTGATTCTTTTTAGATTTTGAACGAATCGGTCCCACACATGTGAGGCTTTTGTCAGACTCATATCTCATCAGCTATAAGACCATCATGTTCAGCATAGCTTCCCTCGTAACCCATCTAGTAGTTACTGGGTGGGCGGGGTTCCAGATCTCCAAGACTACGCAGTTTCACAATCATTTCTCAGAGGTGACGACATATGGAGCTTGTCATCCAGTTGACCTTCTTCCGACCTGGAAATCTCGTTCAGATGCTGGAATGATGAGCCTAGTGTTGAATGCTGTGGCTTTATTGATCTCTGCGTTCCTATCTTGGCGGTTATCGAAGGTTTTTCTCTGCGATGTCATTCACAGTGAATTCGCGCTCAAACAGACTTCATAGGCATTCAGTTTGCAGACATTCAAGCGCTTCGGGGCGACTGGCACGATCAGTCGTGTCTACAACATGGTGTTGATGTTTTCGATCATTATCCAACTCTCCTTGTTCTTCATCGTCACTTCGATAGCATTGTGGCTTGATCAGCTCTGGAACGGCGCTATCGCTCATATGTCAACCTTGGCACGCGTGTACCGCCCTGTGTCAATCTTGGTTCTCATTGTGAGTCCTGCGCGCATCATCTTGGCGGGCGGCGTCTGATCCACTGTCACAGTTGCTACCTCCATGGCTTGCCTTTGTGAGTACCGACCCTCAAAATTCCCCACCTGTGCTAAACTTGTCTTCCACAGGGTTGGTATTCGGTGAGAAGGGAACGAAAGAATGAGATGCTCATGTTCCTCATCATGTGTCTGTGTTACCTTGCTGGCTGGGGTACCATGTTTTATTCTGCGTCTTTCCGCTGGACATACATTACCTGGGCGTTCTTCGGAGTGATGACGACTTCCTCGGTTTCCCTTACATTCCTCGCGTTCATATTTGGCGTCGTATGCCGCCTCAACTTTGGCAAGGGTTTACCTCAATATCGTGCGTGGTCTACGTCTGCAATTTGTACTCTTTGCGCTGACGTTGGGCGCCGTAGTTAGCGCACAGGAGCCCCTCGACGATAATTTCGAGGCAGTCGTCGTTAGCGACCCGGAGAAGACGGCCTTAGTACCATCAAGTAGAGGACCTATTGCCTTTGGTACAAGGACCTCACGAGCCCTTCTCCTACCACAAGGACTCGCTCAAATTGCTGTGCCACGACCTGCGAAGACGGACATCCGGAGGTCCAAACATCTCCAGCAAGGGCCGCATGCTTCACTTCCCTTCTGAGTGCAGATATCGCGACAGCTACTATCCCGCAGTAGTGTTGATAGCTTGGCCATGGGTGGTGGAAGTAGACATGCCAACGATAAGCGCTGGGCTATCGGGTGAACTGTTAATCCACAATACATTAATTAATGTGTCGTCGCCCAGAGCGATCCGAGCGCATCGAGAATATGTTTTCGCGACTGAGCAATGCAGGATGTATTGAGAGATGGGACTTGAGTAATAGCTACACAGGGTACGTGATCTGAAAATCGCGGAAAAGAGAAGAAGAAAAACCAAAGCAGACCGGTGCACAAAAAAGTATAGTACGTGACTCTGTTGGGCTCGCCCTCAATCACTGTCAGGGGTTGCTTCTCTGGAAGAGGATGACGAAGGAGAGGGTATCTGAATGGGTTCGACATCCGTCTCCTGGAAAATAGAAGCTGGCTTCTCAATCGAGACCATGTCGCATTTCTGATCACGAGATATCTCGACGGGCGGAATAGACGCCAGATCCCCATCGCCATAGCCCAAGAGGGTCTCACCAAACTGGATCATCCAGGGGTGGTCCAAGAGTTCAGCAGCTGTGGGTCGCAGAGCGGGATCCAGAGTCAAACATTGTTTGATAAAATTGATTCCAAGCTCGCTGAGTTGACCCGGTTCTGGAAGAGGTGGATGCTGAGTGGCGACTCCGATGTGAAACATGATCGCCCTTGAGGTGTATCATGATAAATATATAACAAACAGACGTCAAAGAGATAGAACGTACCATTCGTTATCGAGATTGCTCCAGGGCTTCTTTCCCGTAGCAAATTCGAGCACAACACAACCCAATGACCATACGTCCATTGCTCCATGGCGACCTCGTTTATCGCTCTTGATAACCTCGGGAGACATATACATCGGCGTACCCGTCAGGCTGTTGTTCACCCCGAGTCCAGTGACGGGTGCACCAGCCTTTACCAGATTAGCCATATCTGAACCACGTCGGGATCGTTGCATCGTGCGATTTTTGGCGAGGATTTTCGATGCTCCAAAGTCGACATACTTGATGACCCCTCTATGATCTAGGAGAATATCTGGAAAACGAGTAAGCCTCATGGAACCCGCTGACGATGGTAGAGAAGACACACTATCAGGCTTGATATCACGATGCACAATGCCTTTCGAGTGAAGGTATGCAAGGCCTTCCAGCATCTGCATCGTATACAACTGGATGATACTCTCGTCCTCGATCCGGCCGTGCTCCAACAATGCCCCGAGGCTCCCTCCTTGGCAATACTCTTCAAAGATGTAGACCTTGTCCCGATGCACCTCAATGCCATAGTACTCGACGACATTCGGATGGTGCAACATCTCCATAATGCTGAGCTCGTCCTTGATTTGAGAGTATAGATTAGGTAGGCCAGATAGCTCCTGGAACTTAATCTCCTTGACGGCCATGAGGGACCCCGTGTCCAGGTTGACGGCAAGGTAGACGGAGCCAAATGCCCCAGAACCAATGAACCGCCGCTGTTGCCAACGAATCGAGATATTTGAGCTGGAAGACGCGAGGAAGACTAAGGATCGATCCTCCAACTTCTCATCATCAAGCACACGCCCGACTAAACGATTCTCTGAACCCAACTGTTCGCGATCCCTTTCCAGAGCTTCAAGTTCCTTGACTGATCTTTCCCAGAAGATGCGAACACGGGCGTCTGTGTATGCATAAGCACTGGAGGTGATAACATAGTCGTCATTGGCGGGAGATTGCGAGCGCTGTAAAAGTGGATCTGCTGCCGCAGCGATGGCTGCTTGTTCGCGGTACAACTCCTCCTGTCGCTCTTTCTCCTTGCGTGCCTCCAGAGTCGACCGGGCACCTAAGATATCAAAATGACTGATCAAAAGTGTCATACAACTTGCTACTTTCTGTCGAAGCATCTCAAATTGATCGTTTGACATAAGTAGAATATTGCTCCGCCTTGTGCGATGCAGCGTGAATTCGAGAGCGTTGACGGCCCACCTGAACGTCTTCCTGTCCGTAGGATCACAGTCGTCGCAAATGAAGGAAACCCACGAAATGGCAAGCTGGATGAGCGAACGATTGAATTTGGTCATCGTGGTGCGTTCCATATGCTTCTGCGCGTGCTGGCCATGCTCTGATGCAAACAAGTACCAGTTCTCGAGTAACTCCTGGTATCGGACCGCGTTCCGCAAGCTCTTTCGGACGTAATGAACCGAATCAACGATAGATTCAGCGAGCTTGTTTGTTGCGCGAGAAATCTTGCGCAGTTCACGATTGACGGCCGGTATATGAGCCTGCTGTTCAACCATAGAGTGAGGTGGTGTAAGAATAACCTCAATCGGTTCCTCGTCTTCGTCTGAGGGAATAAAGATGTCGACAAACTGCTGCTTCGCCAGTGCGAGTCGGCGCATTGTCCCGTCTGCAACCAACCTCACCCGGTTGTCCTTCATGTCGAGTTCTATTCTCGGCAACTCCAGCATGAGAACGAGCCCATTCCACGTGAATTGGTCTCGCGGAGACAACAACAAAAGGTACACCGCTCCATCCTCCTCCTCGCTGTCCGGATACTCTGCGACGCTGTCAACAATCGGATGTGGTTGAGAATCGTCGTTGACTGTCTCGTTTACGTGGAAGGATTCAAGAAGGATGCGACGAATAGCCTCGGGGCGCTCTCGAAGTGCGCTTGAGGCTACTATATATGTACCGTCTTCTTCGTAGGTCTGGGTGTAGACAAGGAAGTGATCTGTTGCGACTAAGGCTGATATGAACTGTTCGAGAGGGACGTTTTCAAGATTGTATTCCGCCGAGTTGCTTATTCTCTGGGTAAGAGCCCTGGAATCACAAGTCAGAACAGTCCTGGTGGTGGAATGCATACAAACCTCCCGAAACGTTGAAGTTTGCGATAACGCAATCTTACGTTGTCCAGTATCTTGCCGTACCAGATGACCTTCTGCTCGTCCGTCATTTGACTGGGGGTGCTTGCGATGACATCATTTTGGGGAACTAGTTTGGATGCTTTATGCACCTGTCCATCGGCTGAGGCAGGGAGGCGGACTTGAGTCTCGAAGTAGTTCGCAACTCGAACCATCAATCGATTGGTCAGCGAGCTATGAGATCTTGGTCGGTAGCAACCTTCTAGTGGAAGTAGTCATGCGCACCAAACCTGCTCGGCTACCACGGTAGAAGCCCCGACGACAGTCATGCAAACATCATTGAACGTTGCCCATTGAGAATCAATGACATCAGTTTCTTTGAAGTAGATGCCTTTGACACCACTCTTGAGTTTCCAGTGAATGAGCTTGAAAAATATCGACAGGGCCTCGAGGATCGTCGTATCGTAATCCTCGCTTATGCACCTGGGTAGGTTCCACTTCCCGCCGGGATCGGGGGAAAGGAACGCCTCGTATTGCCTCTTGAGCGTGCAAGCTAACCCAAGACTGATCTTCACGTCTTCAGTGACCTGATCGATGATGAGGACTTCTGGATCTCTGAGCTTCTGGACATAGTCAAGGCGCACGCGTAAACACGCTTGTGCAAGTTTAGTCGGAAAGGAGATGATGGGGACCAGTTCAGTTTCAAAAGTGGGAAGGTTCATCTCCTGAAACAAGGAAGAGAGATTGACCTGGGCATCGCGAGCAGTGCCAATGAAAGCATGTACGGTAGTCAGAAATCCTTTTTCAAACGTCTTTTGAATGGATTCTTCTTTGAGAATACGTTCAATGAACGAGCTGCATTCGGGTGTCTGTTTGGAGCTGCCGTTGGGCTGCACACGAGGATAGACGTCGAAGCTAGCGATGGGTCTCGTGACATCGAGCGATTCACTTCCGGTCCATCTCTGTAAAAGCGCGATATGACGACGGAGGGACATGAGGACGGTTGACCAGGTGTTAAGGGTGTCGCAGCGGGACTGAAATTGTGGCTCTGAAGCAGCGACCTTGTCCGCGTAGAAAGCCTTGAGAGTTGGGTAAAGCGACTGGGCTGCCTCGAGTTTGCAAAGAAGTGAATTGATACGCTGGAGGGCTATGGTGGGGTCGCGTTCGTCGTCCATTAGCTTGAAAGAGTTGATCTCCTCTATGATAGGATCTACTGTGCGTATCCTCCTTTCTTCGATACGCCTGCGTTCTTCTGCTTCCTTCCTTCCAGCAAACTTTGCGCGCAATCCAAGCCAGATGCTCAGATGGAGGTTGTTGTGTTCTTCACTGGAAGACTCGAGCGCGACAGCTATGCGGGTCTTCTCGGATCTGAGTACATCACCATCGAGGACAGAAGCAAGCATAGTTTGCCACTCTAAACGCTGGCGATCTTCCACCGTTGCAGGCTCGATTGAGTCGGACTCGTGCGCGTGACTGGAGAAGCGGTCGAACACGTCTCCACCGAGGCTTAAACGATTGTGGTCTTCATCGTCGCTGTCGCCCGCATCTATGAGTTGACCCAACCCCCTCTGGAAGTAATTGGAGTCTGGATCGTTCCTCGGATCGTCGTCGAGGCCAGGTTCGGACCTGTAGCGCTTGACGAACTGGGAGTAGATGTCGGTGTACTTTGCGGGGTTGTGTGGAGGGTTATAGTGTGTCGAGATCGAATTTGAAGCTGAACCCGAGGAGTAGTTGCCCCGTGACAGACGGCCCCTTCCGCCTCTGCTGCGCATGGAAGAGTTAATGGAAGAGAGCAAGGATGGCGTGGATGAATGGGGTCTCGTGATTGGGGGAGGGTCCCAATCTGGCTCGTCGCCGTCGTTTGAGTCTTGCTCCTCGAGGGAGAAGAGAGACGGTTGATGCGAAATTCCTCTTCGGATGCTGGTCATCTTCTACTACTAAGGAGTGTCGGCGACATCCTTACAAGCGTCGCATCGCCACTGTCACGGGACTCCATCATATACGACCACCATGGGCATCGTAGAAAAGGTCAGTATTCCATCCCTTTTTTTTTAGCTCTGATGATCTCACTCGCAGACCTACACAGATCAAAGAGATCGAGGGTGAGTGCCCCAGTTGACCACTCGGACTCTGAGTGTCTAATCGTGGATTATCTAGATGAGATGGCGAGGAGTACGACTCCCGTTTTTCACCCAGTTCACTACTCACTCTTCGCGTCCAACAGCGCAGAAGAACAAGGTTTCCTGTCTGACCTGGACTCGAACAGACGTCTAACTGATTCTTTCGAGTAGGCGACGGAATATCACCTTGGTCTCCTCAAGGCAAAGCTTGCGCGTTATCGCGCCCAACTCCTCGAACCGAGCTCGAAATCTGGTCCTGCGGGTGTTGGTTTCGACGTACAAAAGTCAGGAGACGCTCGTGTCGCGCTCATCGGTTTCCCGTCGGTCGGAAAGGTGCCTCTTCAGCTTAGACTGCAGATCTACCTCTGAGACGCGTTTTGTATAGTCCACGCTCCTTAGCAAATGTACACACACCGCTTCAGAGACCGCAGCCTACGAGTTCACTACACTCACTGCCATTCCTGGCGTGATTGAACACAAGGGTGCTCGTATTCAACTGCTTGATTTGCCCGGGATCGTGGAAGGTGCTAGTCAAGGTATGCGGTGTGCAATCAAGTTCGTTTTGCGTCCTCATTGGAGCCAAAGGTCGGGGTCGAGGCCGACAAGTGGTTGCGAGTGAGTATCGACTCTGAACGACTTGAGACACACCTCATGTCGAGCCAGCCGCAAAGACCGCAGATCTCATCCTGATCATGCTCGATGCTACCAAATCCGAAGAACAGAGACGCCTGCTGGAAATTGAACTCGATGCTGTAGGCATCCGGTTGAACAAGCGGAAGCCCGATGTAGTGTTCAAACGCAAGACAACCGGTGGAGTGAATAGTCTTGTCGTCGTTTACTAGTGATCCGTATCAACTGAACGTCGTTGAACAGATCACGGTATTGTGTAAATTGCCTCGACCACCGCGCGCTCTCACTCTTTTAATAAGCTCAACACAACCGTGAGGTTGACAAAAACAGACGAGAAGACAATACGAACAATCCTTGCAAGCTGTATGTCCAGCTCGTTCTATGAACATGGAATCTCTCTTACCGTCTGAAGACAAGCTACACAACTGTGATGTCATGATTCGAGAGGACGTAAGACCAGAATAGTCAATTCACGTGTGATACCAAAACTTAATTTGCCAATCCTCCAGATCACTACGGATGAATTTATAGATGTGTTAATTGGTAGGCTTGTCATACCGTCAAGTCGCACGGCAGCGTGAACGATAGATTTAGGCACACGCAAATATCTTCCATGTCTCTGTGAGTCTTGAAATGAAATTCGTTTTTTTTTCCTGTCTCTTGATGTATTTGTCCCAGATGTGTATAATAAGATAGACGCGGTTAGTCTGGAGCTTGTGAGTTGTCCTATGATATTCACAAGTGAGGTTCATGCTCAAATTCTTATGAAGGTCGATAAGCTTGCTCGAACGGAGAGCACAGTCGTTATCAGTTGCGAGATGGACTTGAAGTGCGTTGACAATTCAAATCATTCCCGGGTATCATTGATACAATTGTTTTTGATGTTCAGTCTCGACTATCTGATTGAACGGATATGGGAAAGTCTTGGTCTCGTCAAAGTATATACGAAGAAACGTGGGGAACGTCCTGATCTGTCAGATCCTGTGTGCATGCGAAAAGGGGCTACGATAGAGGTGAGCATCATTACGCTGATTTTGTCATGCGCAAGGAATGAGTGTCCGCAGGACGTTTGTTTGGGAATCCATAAGTCACTTGCCACAAATTTCCGATATGGACTCGTTTGGTGAGCCCCATTTTTGTCGAGCACATTCAAGAAGCTTACTATTTTCAGGGTATGGATGTTTCCGACATCCTTCCCCTCAACTGACTGACCATTTGTTTACACAGGGCCGGTCGTCAAAATTCGCACCGCATGCACAGAAGGTTAGCTTGAATCATCAGGTGCAGGACGAAGATGTAGTTTCTAGTATGTATCTGAATATTTTTTGCTCGAGATCTCATCAGACGCGCACTACAGTATTCACGAAATGAAATATTATTTGCCAAACAATTGAAAGCTATGGGAGAAGGAAAAGAAAAGAAAAGAGGATTCCACTTTGCCGCTGTACTTATTCCACATCATGTCGTTACGTAAACCAATATCATTCAGATCGCTTCCGACTACTACGGTGAGGACAACGCTTACCCTCTGCCCTCTTCCGTCACGGACTCAAACTGCAAGACTGGTGGAAACAGCGGAAACACTGAGACTGGCGGCCAATAGGACTGGACCACGCTCTATACGGGCGACTACGACGAGACACGACGTATACCAGTGGGCTTACAATTGTCCTTGACTCCGACGCTTCAATCTGCGAGGACTCTAATGGCAATAGACACTATTCCCACTTCCGATGATACCCGGTTTGTCCACGCAAACGGAAATGCCGCCAGTAAAGATGAAGAGCTCGCCTCTTCAGCGACCGAGAACACTGTCAACGGAGAAATCGAACTCATATTCCTCGGGACGGGCACTTCGTCCTCGTTGCCACTGGTGCACTGCTTGACGGCACCACTAGGTGTAGAGCCATGCAGGACATGTCTCTCGACGCTCACGCCGGAAGGAAAGAAGAACATCAGACGGAATACGTCGGCGGTGGTTCGGATGACGGGCAAGGATGGGAAGAAGACGTGCGTGTTTTTTATGCTGCGCAAAGCTCCGCCGGCGTAGTTGATCGTTTGATCATCGGTTGCTATCTTGCGGACAGGACGCTGCTTATAGATGTGGGGAAGAACTTCCAGGCGGCCGCTGTGGAATGGTTTCCGAAACATGGGTTACGAGAGATCGACGGGGTGCTCATTACTCATGCACACGCTGATGGTGGGTCAGTTTGATCTCGAACGGTGAAAGAACAAAGTGATGATGATTGATCCAGCGATGAACGGACTGGATGATCTGCGAGGTGACGGTCTTCGGTTTTTGATTGCGTGCAGATTAGCTGACGAGCGAGTAGTGTGGACCCTGGGAGGCGCAATACAGAAGCATATCGATGTGTATGTTTCGCGAGATACGCTTTCAGAAATCGAACGGGCCTTTCCATACCTTGTAGCGAAAGAATTTGCGTCAGGAGGTGGCGATGTGGGTCACCGAGGATCTGGGATGGTGTGACAGGCTGACGTTCACACGAAAAGGTTCCGGAGTTCAAATGGCATATCATAGAGGATAGAGCTCCATTCGAGATCGATGGGATACGGATTATGCCATTCTTAGGTGGGCGAGACCTTGCCAAGCTAGTGAACGTGTGATGCTGATTAATTTGACAAGTACAACATGGACGTTTATTCTCAACCAAACCCACGCCAGATCAAATGGAGACAGGGGGTGCCGCAAAGATCCGACCGTACCTTTGTTTCGGATTCATCGTGCAGGATGCGATCGTGTACATGTCGGACGTGTCACGCATACCTGACGATGCGTGGCCGGTCATTCGGGCGGGCGGGCAAAAGTCTGTGCTTGTGACCGACTGTTTGCGGCTTGGCGGACACATGTCGCACATGGGATTGCGAGACGCTGCAGAGACGATACGGAGGATAGGTGCAAAGAGGAGCTACATGGTTGGGTTCAACCACGATCTGACGCACGACGAATACACGAGCATCTGCACGGGTGTATCTCTAAGGGCGAGGGTGAGGGTGAAGGAGGGAATGGCGATGATGAAGGAGGGTCTGGATGGGGAGGATCGGTGGGTTCGACCTGCTTACGATGGGCTACGCGTGGTAGTCGATATGAGCACGTGACCTAATGATGATTATTATGAGAGACTCGCTTGTAAGTAGGGGGTCGATATACGTCCACCATGAAGTTCTTTACGCAATCGTTCGTATACGAGTGAGTCCACAAAGTGTTTGATCAGATATCATTTCACTGACTTTTGTTGTTCTCGCAGCGATCCCTGGTCAATCGTCTCACTCGCCTTCTTTCTCCGCTACCCCAACCCATACGCGTCCCACGTCGTCTCCTGCGACGTTGTTGACCGCAGACAGACAGACTCGGGCTCCCTCCTCACAACCAGGCTCATCCTTAAGCGTGGTACACTTCCTAGGTGGGCACCCAATGGCATCGTCTCTCGCACGGAGTCCTGGGTTGTCGAGGAGAGCGAGGTCGACCCCTTTGGAAAAACAGTCAGATGTCGCACTAAAAACCTCGACCACGTAAAGGTCATGCAGATCGAGGAGACCCAGCTTTTCCAGCAGTCACCAGACGGGTGCGTACACGTCCCGTTCTCGCTGCCTGTGGCCTGATTTGCCGACCTACAGACGGACTGTGCAAACTACCGAGGCATACATCACGTCAAAGTTTGGTTGGGGTCTCACCAAGAGTATCGAAAGTCATGGCTTGGCCCGCTTCAAGGCCCACCTTCAAAAGGCATGCCCGTTCCGTTCCCACTCCCTTCATCCACCCACTCACTCATGTCCACCATAGTCTCGTCAGGGTGTGTCCCTCATGATGGACTTCATTCGCCAAGCACGTCTCCAGCCCATGGCATTCGGCTCATACATGTCCACCATCCATTCTGACATGTCGTTTTTCGTTCCGGAGACCTCCGCACCATCTTCCCCTGGGAACAAGGGTCACAAGCCAGACTTTGATCATGTTCCCACTTCACAAAACGACGGTCCCACATGGTTCAGTAGGGTGTGGGGAACGAGTAACTAACTGTTTGAAAGGGCGTTTGCCATCTACCGTACACTTGCCTTTTCCCTATTGCTGTCTTACCTTGGACGTCCCCACACTTTGTATCATTAGTAACATGAAGCCTAGTAATACTATCACAACTTTGAGCCCCCTTCCGAGTATATTCTCACTCGGCGCGCGCGCTCACGTTCCGTTTCCACTCCGAAACGGGCAAGTCACCTCGTAGTATGTACTTTCCGACGTCTGCAGCGAGGCACCTGTCAAGCGTTCCTGCCCTGCCAAATGTACTCCCAGAGAACGTACTCTCGCTGCAACCAAGTCCCCGCAAGTCTCTCTTCTGTGCTCTCACTCCACATGCCCTCACTGTTTGGCGTGTCCGCGTGAGTTCACCCAAGCACATCCTAATCATAATCGTTTACGAGTCTCTTACTTAGCCCTCTGCACCCCTTGCATACCTGGAGAGGTCCAAAACATCTCTCCTAGAGCATGGTGACAACATCGCCGTGACATGGTCCCCAGACGGTAGCAGGATCGTCATTCAAGTAAGTCGCGCCCATTGCAATGATCTGCTGTTTATTGTGACATTGCCTCAGACGACGTCGTCATATCTCGTGCTGGTAATGGTCGATCACACACCCGACGTTGCAGCGTATCAGGCCCCAGACATCCCACCAGGCGTTCAGCGTAACTTTCTTGCAGGTCCAGGGGAAGGATTCACACTTCAATCACTCAGCCTCTCGTTCGAAGGTGTCATACGTGCAGAGGGACAAGTTCTTAGGTATCCATCTCTCGCTGCAGGTCAAACTTGATCCTGACATCCTCTTTCCGTCAAACAGCGTTTCGCCCCGCAAACATCACCTAGCATTCTCTACCAGCTCTCCGCCAGCCATCCAACGTATTCCCTGGCCTTCGTACGACGATGTGGATGTCGAGAACGATCATGCGCAAAGGCCATTTGTAAATTATGATACGTGGGTCTTGAACGATCACGAGCTTCAGTGGTTAGTGGATAGTGATGGTACGTGCTATCCTCGTGCTCATTTCGCGTATGGTTGATTTGTGTCACAGTCACTGTTGTGAAAATGTTGCATTCAAGTTCTGGTGTGGAGACTTGGATAACTTCCGATGGAAGAGCCTACTTCGTCCGACTGGAAGAGACAGCTCCAAACAACGAAGACGCGTCTAGCGATGGCGTGAGCCTGGAATTTCATTATCGAGACGATTATCTGTTTATGATGTTCTTCACTCAAAGGGCCTTCAGAGCGAGGGCAATGAAGACAAGGATGTCCCGTCAGACACCTTAGGTTCATTGCGAAACGACCATCGTTGGCAGGGAACTTGCATCCATAACTTCGAAGTTCCTCGGTGGGTGCAAAAGTCTCGGCGTGTCGAGAACGACGGGCCCGGTCACGGAGCCCCAATCTACAACGAGCCACGTCGAGCTGTGGAGGTTGCCGTCAATGCGAGGTTCTCTCTAGTCGCTGTCGGGACGAGCAGGTGTGTTCGTGCTACAATACTATTCCATGGATCTTACATGTACCAATGCTTTTAGCGGATCCATCGAGTTTACCCCTTTTCCATCCCCTGACAGTGCTGCACCGACACCCCAAATTATAGATGTCCCGAATCTCCACAGTCGCCCACGTGGACAAGTGTCTGCGATGGAGTGGAGTTCGGATGGGTATGTACTGGCAGTAGGCTGGGTACATGGCTGGGCAATCATTAGTGTCGGGGGACGATGTCTCGCCTCCGCGTTTGGAGTTGAGCCAGTTGACGTTGACAAGGAAAAATTCCAGGACGTGTTCATGCATGGGATCAAGGATTTGGTGAGCCACCGACCCTTCATAAGGATTTGTATGTATAGGACTGAAGACAAGGGGTCCAGTTTTGGGCGCCAGGCAATTTTGAGTTGGTAGTGCTTGCTCAATCAAATCCAAACAGTGAGCCTCCATTCTTCGTGTACGCTTGTATTTGAAGGGCAGGAATTTTGCAGAATGGGCTGAACAACTGTTTATCCTGCCGTTCGCAAAGAGTGCGACAACTTGTCAACATTCCCCAGTCCGTGAACTTTGCCCTGCTGTATATTAGTGCATTGACTGTCGCCAGGACAATACTCGTTACGCCTTCCTTCAAATGGACGATCGGGCACTCGTATACCGTGGGGCAGACCAACCAGATATGAGCATCATAAATCCAGAGTCTGACGTCTGGCAGCATATAAAGGCAAGACGGCTCGACTGTTTTCTTTGACAATCAAATTATATGCGTTATTTTCAGATTCCTCAACCGTATTTGGCATCAAATTGGCCTATCAGGTACTCTGCGCTTAGCAGCGATGGGCGATTGGTAGCTGTTGCTGGTCGTCGCGGTTTGACCCACTACAGCTCATCGTCTGGTCGATGGAAACTCTTCTCTAACATAGCCCAGGAACAAGCGTTCGCAGTTAAAGGCGGTTTGCTGTGGTTCCACCATGTCCTCATAGCGGCTGTTGAGGTGTCAAAGTCATATCAGGTACGTGCGAGATCTTCCCTGGTCATACTTATAAAAGGAGTGTTGACGTTTTGCACAGATACGTCTTTACTCCAGGGACTTGGAGCTGAGCAATCAGAATGTCCTCCATCGAGAAGTCATCGCTAACCCCGTCATTACTTTATCTGTCGTGGATAATTCACTCCTGGTCTACACTATGGACAATATGCTGAGCCATTACCTGATCATTCCGACCACGGAGTCGATCAGGTTGCACTTGTGTGGAAGCATCACTTTCAATGGAATCATTGCTGTGCCTTCCGCAGTCAGAGTATTGAGCTGGATGATTCCTAATGCTCAGAAACGTAAGTCATTCCGATTCATAGGAAAGCATGCTCGTTGAAATAGCACAGAGCTCGGCGATCCTGTTGACGATCTCGCGGTTGCCACTGTCCTCATGGTCGTTGGTGGACAGCTGGTGTTGCTTCGACCCAGAAAGGTATGTTGTCCCATCAGGCCTTTTCTTTGAATTGGTCTAAATGATGCGCAGTCTGGCAGTCAGGAAGTCAAATACGACATGCAGATTTTTGCGGACCGTATCGAGTTTTGTTGGATACACCTTCGTGGCATTGGGACATTGGAGAACTCCCTCTGGGGATACGACGGACAGGGTATACGGGTCTGGCTGAATGCCCTTGCTATTGAGCCCCATTCGTCTCCCGATGAAGCATCACAGAGCGTAAAGGAGAGTGTCAACATTCCATTGCCATTTTACCCTCTATGTGAGTTCGTTCGTCTAGTTTTCTTCGGCCATGTTGACGGTCTCGTAGCTGTACTCATGGACAAGGGAATCATCATCGGCGCAGATCACGAGTTGGTCACTCGGAAGAGTTTGCCATTCGTGATGTTCAGACACGCGACCAGCGTACGTCGTTGCCTTGGTCAAGTTCTCGGTGGCTAAGGATAGCGTCTTTCTAGTCTCATTTATTCCTCCATCACGTATTGCGACATTACTTGGAATCAGGACAAATACGAGAGGCTGTCCAACTCGCCATCAGCTACCAGCACCTCGTATTTTTCGCCCATTGTCTCGAAATCCTTCTCCACACCGCGGTGGAGTCGGAGGTAGTAGTCGAAAACGACGAGAGTGGTACACCGAACGCAGCTTCCAGAACATTGCCCGCCGTGATAGAATTCCTCGATCACTTTGATGTTGCACTAGACGTTGTGGTCGGTTGCGCTCGAAAAACGGAAGTCACACAATGGAGGCGACTCTTCGACATTGTCGGCAACCCAAAATCTTTGTTCGAGGTGCGTTCCCGCTTGTTGCACGTACCGAACGCCTGAAAACTCCGTCGATTAGCTATGCCTCGACTCTGGTCGGCTCAAGACGGCGGCGTCGTACTTGCTCGTGCTACATCATCTCGAACAACGGGAGGAAAACAACAAGGACGCCGTTCGACTCTTGCAGAGCGCGATGGACGCCAAGGATTGGCAGCTGTGTCGCGAAATTTTGCGTTTCTTGCACTCGATCGACGACACGGGGACTGCGCTCAGACATGCATTGACGCAGACGAACATGGTTGAGGATTCGGATGTAGATTCACTGGCAGGGCTTTCGGTGTTGGAGTTGAATGAGTCGCGGTAACATGTAACTGAAAGGTATGTAGCATAGTAGAAAGCGGACGTCACTTTATTTTCTAACCGTCAGATGATCTCCAGTTTGGTACAGGTCGTTGCAATGGCCAGGGAAACCAGGCTACCATTGCAAGTATGGTCATCATATTGTGGAGGAGTGGAAAGGACTGGCAGTGAAATCTTCACCCATTGCAAACGTTGCACAGACCTTTATAATGATAAGCCAACAGTAACGAGCGGAGCGGCCCGAAAGGCACCCATGCGATAGGATATGCGTAGAGCAGGGTGTTGCGGGAGATGTCGAGGTTGCCAGTGTTTCGTCGTGTCTCATCCATCCAACCGTTTCGATAGCCGCATCAACGTTCAATCACGGTGCGCGCGTCATCCGAGCGGGGAGCAAGAACGTCATAGGATAGAATGATGTACTGATTGGCATGCACATGCATTGAATGATAATGGAACAAGAACGCGGCACATTGAACTTGTTTGAAGACTGTTTGACACCGTGCTGAAAGACACCGATCGCGACCAAAGCACACTAGGATGATGCGGCGATACGGCTTCATCACGTCGGAAATAAAAAAGCCTGCCTCGGAGCGCTCTCTTCGTCCTTGTCTCGGAGGTGCTCCAGTTCCAGGAACATTCACGCATTGTTGAAGAGAGCATGGGATTCTTTGCCGTATAAGTAGTGGTTGGGATCGAGCAGAACGCACGGACCTTAAGAACTCCGAGTCCTCCGTTGCCATCGCGGACTGCGAGCAATGCTTATGTAACTCCTTCGCCTGTCTCTCTTACTACTACATGTTACGACTCACTGCGAGTCCCTCGCACCGTTCATTGAGTCACGTCCATTTCGAAGAACATACCTTGGAGGACACCCTTCGACAGACATTTGATAGTCGGGCAGATCGATCTTAGGTAAATAACCACTGCTCCCTTCTCGTGTCTAATTCGTTCATTATGTCTATTTCTGAGCAGCAATCAACGACTCAACTCTACACCGTCTTCCATTGGCGATCTCACAACACGCCCGTGTTGTTCTGAGCAGACCTTTCTCTTTGAATTGGTTGATCAAGGAATTCAGGGAAAGATTGACACGTCCTGAAGCTCTACCTTGATGTAACAAGTTTACTGTTGTCTCTTCACTGTGAAGAACCTCACCGTCCTGAGTTTTCGTATGTTGTCGTCTTTTGTATGATGATGAATGCCTTTATTTGATTAGCGACCTTTTCAAATTGATGCTTAGTCCCTAGATATTTGTCGCCTGGCGGCCCTCAAAGACATATCCGTCAATTAATTCAGGTTCTTGCCTTGGCAGATGCGGGACTTCAAGCCAGAGATGCACTTGGTCAGCCCTAAACTGTTCCTGCCAGAGCCATCTCCGCGTCCGTCTTTGCCCATCCGTGACTCGTCTCCTTCACGTCCCCATTGGTGCTCGCGTCGCTTGATCACGCGATTGCACTCGCTTTGCCAGGAAGCCCTATCCTTGTCGGCGGAGGGGGCCCCGACCAAACGCGTTCTCTCCCCTATCGCACTCTCCCTGACGCGCGTCTCCCCGCTGACAGAGCTATGTCTCATCTGCTGCTTGCGCCATCAGTATCTCACGCCAGACAGACCGTTTTGGAAGACTATCACGAGCTGCCGCTCTTGGACCTGTGGGTAATCCCACTGAACAACCATGCACCAAGTACTCGTGCAGTGCGTCATGTAAGCGGTTCTCGGTCGACATGATCACACTTGAGGATCAACGCGCGTCTTGAGTGTGCGCGGACGGGTGCGTCCGAACCCGGCGCACGAGGGTTGCGTGTTTGCGAAGCATGCGTCGGAGTTTTCGGGGAAGCACCGGATTGCGGGAGTCGACGTTGGCGGGGGTGCAGCCGAAGTGGTGCGGATGTCTCCACGCTTTACGATGCAGGACATTACGAGCAATGTAGACTTGGTATCAGACGTGACGACGGCGATGCTGGTGGTCCTTCTTGGAAGCGTTCATCTTACCTTGACACGGACGAGTTTGACGACGGAGAAGCAGGAAGGGGAGGTCTTCTCATTTCAGAGAAACCCATTGGTGAGCGTTGATGCTGGTCCCCTTATACCTTCTTTTCTTATCTGCCTTTTCTTCTTGATAAACACACCATAAGCTACAAGCACCAATCACTCGGACGTTGGAACAACCTCTCTTTTCGCGTGTGCATTTAATGTCCAAATTGGAATATACATCAAACTGGACAATGCGATCATTGGAATTGTACACTCGTACCAGGACAGTCGACGAACTCGAAGTTGAAACACTGCTATGTCGTAGTCACCCGACAATATTCTGCTTCTTCAGCGTCCGGGGAGGACCGACATTCATGTCTCGTCTCCGAGGTGTCCCGCAAATCGCGATTTTGGTGATATCAAATGGACAGTGCTGCCTAAATGAGGTGATCCGCCCACTTCCGGTCTGGGAACAGTATGTCCCCCAATTTTACTTTCAAAGGTTTAGTATGTGCGGAACAGTACTCAAGCAAGATCCGTTTTGCGCCGCGTTGTTGTTCCTCGCTCACACCACCATCATCCAATCATCGTCAGCTCCTACGCATCATTCGATTTGTTCCTATACCCGATGGCCGTGCATGTTGTTATTGTTGGCATCTCATTATTATTTAAGGTCTGTAGGCGGATTTTTCACCGCAAGCCCTTTGCACTCCTCTACAATGCGCCTCATTATGATAATCATCTTTGCAGTCACCGGCAGACTGATTGCTCCAGTTATTGCAAAACCTATACCAAACTGGAAGGCAGGTGGCATGGCCATACCACTTGCCAGACAATCTTCCTTTCTGGACTCTGAGTCCAACAAAAGCATTGATCTTGATAAAGTCAGCTCACATGGTATATCAATCAGGGAGTATGTGGAATGAACCGTTGCACCTCGTCTACTGAGCCTTTTCTTAGGAAAATCCTTAGTGGCCTAGACAATTACGAGAGGAACACGGGGATGATACATCCTTTCGCTGTGAAACGCAACAAGTCTGAACTCGGAACGCGTGGCGCAGGCGTCCCGCTGACAACTCCTGAAAATGACATTTGGGTGGGCGAAATTTCGATTGGCACTCCTCCCAAGACCTTGAAGGGTAAATTATCCTCGTCTCATTCTGATACACACTGACCCTTATCTACGTCACAGTCCAAATCGACACTGGTGCAGCGTAAGTACTTTCTTTTTAGTTCGTACAGCTGTTTTTGTTTATGTCAATGCAGCGACACGTGGGTGCTGCAAACTGGCTGTGCTGGAATTTCCGGAGATCGCGACCTCTGGGATCCCAATTCATCCGAATCTGCTAGGAAACAGTGGATGCCATTTGAGATTGATTATAAAGATGCATCTATCGTCGAAGGTGATCAATATACTGATAATGTAACCATCGCTGGATTCACTGTATGTTTTGCATCGTTTATGAGCATAACCATCACATTCTGACGCCAAGCTAGGCAGACCCTCAGACCTTTGGTTCTGTAACATCGTACACTCGTGGGGCACGGAACAATGCAGGAGTAGACGGTTTATTGGGATTGGCCTTCCCAGCCCTCTCGCAATTTGGTGCCGATCCGCTGTTTAAATCACTGGTCAAACAAAGGAGGGTAATCAATCCGACATTCTCATTTAAATTCTCTTCTTCTGGTGCCGAGATGTACGTCGGTGGAGCAAATAGTATGCTTTACAATGGTGAAATCGCTTATACACGCGTAACACATCCGGTGAGTTAGAATGGTCGATGGGAGTGAATGTTACTGACATTGGCATTCAACATGTAGGGTTTCTGGCAAGTGTCCATGGATGATGTTCGTGTTAATGGTAATAAAGTCCTCGAAAATGTACCTGTTCTTTTCGACACTGGTTCAACCTACATCTTCGGAGAATGGAAGCAGGTTGCAAAAATGTACAAACACGTCGACGCTACCCTCGAGGTACATCAAGGCTATGGTTTCTATTACCGTGAGTTCCGATTTTGGTACCATATTGTTATTGTAACGACGGCCCACAGTACCGTGCGACTCTTTCCCAACACTGAGCTTTACCTTTGGTGGTAAATCGTTCGACATTCCCCCCGAAGTTCTCAATGTTGGACCCATTTCGGAAGGTTCTCCCAATTGTTTCACTGCCATTCTCGCCGAACGCTCGACTTATGGTGAGCTTCATATCTTGACGCTTCTTTGACTGCCTTTTGCGGCGCTAGATGGACTTTCGTTCTGACTATGTAGCCTAGAATTTTGGACCATCGGGATGGCTTTCTTACGGGGCGTATACAGTGTGTTCGACTACAGTACTATACAGGTCGGGTTTGCGAACCTTGCGTGAATCATCGCGAATGTTCCCGGTACACTGGCACTCAAGGGTACACTTGTATGTTTATGAACTTGATACATCTATCTATCATCCTGATTTATCCTGATAGCGGAATTCATGGTAAAAGCATCGGGGAGGTCGAGTTAATGTTGACCGCAGCCCTTGAAGGCTTCCAGGGCCGTTACTTGAATCACTGATTGTAATAGTTCAAGTTGGGCGGTTTTCTAGCACTGCTCCAGAACTGGTCCTGAAAGGAACCCAGATTGATTTCCTTGTTTCACTCGAACTTGGAAGTTTTGATTCAAGGAGAGGCCAACCTGAGTGCGGAAGACGGGTAAAATCGGCAGTGGCTTGCTCAAATAAAACTGCCGCTGCCATCGTTCAAACTTTTGATCCCTTACTACATCATCCATTTTGTTTCCATCTCTGGTGGCTATGGATAAATATAATTAAAACATCAATATCTTACTGTTGGCTTCCCACTGTTATCAAGGTCTGTAGGTGGATGTTTCACCGTCAGTCCTTTCCATTCTTCTACAATGAGGTTCGTTACAATAACAATATTTGCAGTCACCAGTAGCCTGGTTGCTCTGGCCACCGCAAATCCTGCACCCCAGGCGGGTGGTATAGCCATACCACTCACCAGACACTCTTCCTCTCCGAACACCCTGAAAAGCATTGATCTTGACGCAATCAGATCTCATGCTATATCAGTCAGGGAGTACGTGGAATGCACCTTTACATCTTAGTCTGTTCAGGATTTCTTCAGGAAGATCCTTAGAGGCCTAGACAATTACCAGATGAACACGGGGACCATGCATCCTCTTGCTGTCAAACAAAGCGACTCCCGACTCGGAAGGCGTGGCTCTAGCATGGCGCTGATGGCAGTTCAGCAAAGTGACCTGTGGACGGGCGAGATTTCGATTGGTACTCCTCCCAAGACCTTGAAGGGTAAAGTATCATTGTATTATTTGTATTATTCTCATGCATGTTTACACGTCACGGTCACAGTCCTCATCGACACTGGTGCAGCGTATGTACTTTCTTTTAGTTCATAGTACAACTGTTTTTATTCAGGTCAGCGCAGCGATATGTGGGTGCTGGAGACTGAATGTACTGGGATTTCTGGAGATCGCGACCTCTGGGATCCCACTTCATCGAAATCTTCTCAGTATGATGAGCAGCCATTTTGGATGAGATATGCAGATGGAATGATTATCCGAGGTGATCTATGGACTGATAATGTAACCATTTGTGGATTCACTGTATGTTTTACGTCAATTATGACCACTCAATTCTGACGCCAAGATAGGCAGACTCTCAGACCTTTGGTTCTGCAACATCGGTGACTGCTTCAGAGGCACATGCCGGCGTTGAATACCCTGCAGACGGTTTATTGGGATTGGCCTTCCCATCCATATCGAAATTTGGCGTTGATCCGCTGTTTGTATCGCTTGCCAGACAAGGGAGGCTAACTAATCCCACATTCTCGTTGAAACTCTCTCCTCTTGGGGCCGAGATGTACGTCGGTGGAGCAAATAGTATGCTTTACAAGGGTGACATTGCATATACAAGCATAACATATCCTGTGAGTTAAAATGTTGATGGGAGTGGATATCCCTGACATTGTAATTTGTAGGGATTCTGGCAGGTGTCCATGGACGATGTTCGTATCAATGGTAATATAATCCTCAAAAATGTACCTGCTATCTTCGACACTGGTGCAAACCACATCTTCGGAGAATGGGATCAGGTTGCAGAATTGTACAGACGCCTTGGTGGTACTCTCATCGAACAAGCAGGCTATGGTTACTATCACTGTGAGTTCCGATTGCGTTCGGTACCTTGTCTTTATCGACAACCTGCAGTACCGTGCGACTCTTTACCAACACTGGGTTTCACCTTCGGTGGTAGATCGTTTGAAATTCCTCCCGAAGTTCTCAACATTGGACTAGTTTCGGAAGGTTCTCCAAATTGTGTCAGCGGCATTGTCGCAGGGCGCTCATCTTATGGTGAGATTTTATACCATGTCACTTCCTCAACCACCTTTTACGGCGCTAGTTGGACTCGTTCTGACTATGTAGCCTAGAATTTTGGACCATTGGGGCCCCTTTCCTGCAGGGTGTATACAGCGTGTTCGATTACGGTGCTTCCAAGGTTGGATTTGCGGACCTCGCTTGAACCATCGCCGCGAATGTTCCCAGTCACCACTGTATATTTATCAGTTTTCGATCTACCTAATATAATCCAACATTCTCACTTAAATTCTTTTCCTCTGGGGCCGAGATGTACGTCAGTGGAGAAAACAGTATGCTGTACAACGGTGACATCGCTTATACGTGCGTAACATACCCTGTGAGTTAGAATGGTCGATGGGATTGGATGTTACTTACATTGGCATTCATCAGGAATTCTGGCAGGTGTCCATGGATGATGTTCGTGTTAATGGTAATAAAGTCCTCGAAAATGTACCTGTTTTTTTCGACCCTGGTTCAACCTACTAGTACATCTTCGGAGATTTCTCAACATTGAACCAATGTCGGAAGGTTCTCTCAATTGTTTCATCGCCATTCTCGCTGAGCGCTCGGATCATGGTGAGATTTCATACCTTTTCGCTTCCTTAAGCTGACTATGTAGCCTAGAATTTTGGACCATTGGGATGACTTTCCTGCAGGGCGTATACAGCGTGTTCGATTACAGTCTTACTATACAACTCGGGTTTGCGAAACTTGCTTGAATCATCGCGAATGTTTCCGGTACACTTGTATGTTTATCATGATGGTTTTGATCTATTTATTTATTATCCTGATCTATCAGCGGAGTTCATGGTGAAAGGCATCGGAGGGATCGAGTTTAACATTGACCGAAGCCCTTGAAGGCTTCCACTGGCAGGGCCGTTACGTGAACCACTAACTGTAAGAGTTCAAGTTGGGCAGTTGTTTAGTAGCACTGCTCCAGAACTGGGACTGAAAGGAACCCAAGTTTATTTCCTTTTTTTCACTCGAACCGGAAGTTCTGATTCAAGGAGAGGCTCACCTGAGTCACAACTTGACGGGTAAAATCGGCAGTGATTTCCTGAACAGTTGGTGGAACAGTGATGGTTGCTCAAACGACACTGCTACTACCATCGTTCAAATTGTGAGTAATCGTGTGCGTCCGATGAAGGGGGACTGTGGTCATCTCACAGCACCGTGCTCCTCGAAGATCCAACGCCAGTAGTAGCAGCTACGTTTCGAAACCTGAAGGACTGCACAGATGTCATCCACAGTCCAACCGTAATTCCAGAGGTCCAGGGCACATTCCTTGACGTCGTCGCTGATCCTTCGGTTGCCCAATGTCGCGATATCGGTGTGCGGCGCAGGAGATGATGCCAGCGTTGTGCAAGGACGACCACGTGTACTTTGGTCCGTCGCTCGGCGAGCTGTGTGGTACCAAGCTGAACAAGGACAAGGTCGTTCGGTGAGTGACACGCCAGACATGGTATGGCAGGCGACGAGAGCTCAAGCGCTCAATGCTTTGTCGGACCCGCTGGAGGGGCTTTCCTTTTTAGGAACAGGAAAGAAAAATCTCGCGATTGCAATTACTTAGTTCGAGAAATTTAAGTCAATTTATTACGTAATCATTACCCCGAACGTCAACCGCCGGATGCCAAGTACGCACAGCCGCCTCGCACCGCTTTCGATCGCGATCGGCGCGGCGGTTGTCACGCTCAGCGCCGAGCGCCCAGCTGTGCCCTTTGCCTCACCAATCGTCGTGCGCTGTCGACGCCGGAACGAAAACGTGCTGTGGTCAGTGACCGCCTCCCTCCGATCAGTGAGTCCTCACGCACACGACGGAGCGATGCAGGGAGGGCGAAGGCGGGCAGGCGAGTCGTGAACAGGCCGGGTTCGTCCGAGTTGCTGTTTACATATGTTGATAATAAACGGATAGGAAATTCGATCATGATGCATGAACACCCACAACTAATCCTTCCACAATGCGATTCGTTCCGACAAACATATTTGCAGTCACCAGTAGCCTGGTTGCTCTGGCCATTGCAAATCCTGTACCAAATAGCATGGCGGGTGGTATAGCCATACCGCTCACCAGACACCCTTCCGCTCTGAACGAGTCCATGAAGTGCATTGATCTCGACGCAATCAGCTCACATGGTATAGCAATCAGGGAGTACGTGGAACGAACCATTTTATCTCGTCTTCTCACGCTTTCTTTAGGAAGATCCGTAGTGGCCTAGACAATTACCAGATGAACACGGGGACCATGCATCCTTTTGCTGTCAAACGGAGCAACTCGGAGTCCGGACTCGGAAGGCGTGGCTCTAGCATAGCGCTGACACTTAATCAACATCGCGCGTGGGTGGGCGAGATTTCAATTGGTACTCCTCCCAAGACCTTGAAGGGTATCGTATCATTTTCTTATTTGTATAAGTTATTCTGATGCATGTTTACACGTTACTGGCACGGTCACAGTCCTCATCGACACTGGTGCAGCGTATGTACTTTCTTTCAGTTCATACAACTGTTTTGGTTCAAGTCAGCGCAGCGATATGTGGGTGCTGGAGACTGGGTGTACTGGGATTCCTCTAGATCCCAACTTGAACCTCTGGGATCCCGAATTATCGGAATCTGTTGAGTACCATGGGCAACCATTTCAGATCAAATATGCAGATCAAATGAAAGTCCAGGGTGATCTATGGACTGATAATGTAACCATTGGTGGATTCACTGTATGTTTCGCGTCACTTCTGAGAATGACCATTCGATTCTGACGCCAAGCTAGTCAGACCATCAGACCTTTGGTTCTGCAACATCGTTCACTGCTTCACCGATACTTAACAATGTTGGATACATTGCAGACGGTTCATTGGGATTGGCATTCTCATTCATCTCGACATTTGGCGTTGATCCGCTGCTTCATTCGCTTATGAAACAAGCGAGGCTAATCAATCTGATATTCTCGTTCAAACTCTCTTCTTCTGGGGCCGAGATGTACCTTGGTGGAGTAAATAGTATGCTTTACAAGGGTGACATCACATATACACGCGTAACAAATTATGTGAGTTAAAATGTTAGATGGGAGCGTATATCCCTGACGTTGCAATTTGTGTAGGGATTCTGGCAGGTGTCCATGGACGACGTTCGTGTCAATGGTAATATAATCCTTGAAAATGTACCTGCTATCCTCGACACTGGTTCAGTCTACATCTTCGGAGATTGGAGACGGGTTGCAGAATTGTACAGACGCCTTGGCGGTACCCTCCAGGAACATGCAGGCTATGGTTACTATCACTGTGAGTTCCGATTGCGTTTGGTACCTTATCTTTATCGACGACCTGCAGTACCGTGCGACTCTTTCCCAACACTGGGTTTCACCTTTGGTGGTAGATCGTTTGAAATTCCTCCCGAAGTTCTCAACATTGGACGAACTTCGGAAGGTTCCCCCAATTGTTTCGCCGCCATTGTGGCCAAGCGAGGCTCCTCAAACAGTGGTGAGATTTCATACCTTGTCACTTCCTCAACCACCTTTTACGACGCTAGATGGACTCGTTCTGACTATGTAGCCTAGAATTTTGGACCATTGGGGACATTTTCCTGCAGACTGTATACAGTGTTTTCGATTACGGTCATTTCCAGGTCGGGTTTGCGGACCTCGCTTGAACCATCGCGAATGTTCCCGGTACAATGTATATTTATCAGTTTTTTATCTACCGATTGTAATGTGTTGGAAGTCTAGTATTAAGACCAACAAGGACAAGCTTCACATGCCCTCGATCGTCCGGAGATTATCACGGTTGCTAGTCGGGCCGTCAGCCGCACAAAGTTCTCAGGCCCGCTTCCGAATCATCCGGCGATCAGGCCGTGACCGGCGGACACGCTCCGCTTGGCCAGCTAACACATCATACTACTAAACGCTCGATTGCTACAGCCAGATGGTGGCAGTAACGGCAAGGAGACTTGTTCGCACCGTGCTTTCATTGAACCGCAACCTACAGACCTCAAGCGTGACAAGCGACAATGCTCCGAAAGCGCCGGTATCTATATCATACCCCACTCTCGTATCGTCGCCGGGGTCACTCGAGGGCTCCATTGGTGAGAGACCCGCATCTATACCGACGTTATTTTGGACTCACCTTCGATCTCTCCAGAACAGGCTTTCGGGTCTCATCCGCAGGCGCTGGGCATCATCATCGTCAAGGATTTACCGGCCGTCTACCAGACGTACCGAGAGTCCCTGCTCAAGCATGCGTACAAATTTGCTCACCTTCCAGAGAAGATCAAAGAGCGCTATACCGATCCCGTGAGTTCGTATAGGTACGTCAAGGCACCGCGCGCCCGATTCAACGGGAACCGGAAACTGATCGTTCAAGCAAATAGTTTTGGATGGTCGCATGGCAAGGTAAGAACGTCCAAACTGCATCGCAATCGCCGTATTGATAACGAGCTCTGTTTGGTGTAGGAAATCATGAACGGAAAACCAGGTAACCTGCCAATTCTGGTCCGCGTTTGACGGTCTATTTGACTGTTGATCAAGATACGCTGAAAGGATCGTACTATGCAAACCCCGTCGTCGACGTCCCTGATGTCTCTCCCGAGCTCCGAGAGCAGTATCGAGAGTATTATCGCAGCAACATATGTATGTTAACCAACGTGGATACTCCGTACTACAGTCTTATCAATGTGCTGCAGGGCCGAAACCCGATGAAAAGGCCGTCGAGGGTTTCGAAGAAGCGTTCAAGAACCTAGGAAAGTATGATATATATCCTTGATTTCCAAGATCAGATCAAAATATCGAGACTTCACTCAGATTTGTGTTTAAAGTCGGTTGCGACTTGGCCGCGGCTTGCCAGCCTTTCGGTTCGATCTCTCTCGTGCAGTGAGCGTTGCGCACATCTGACGTCCTTCATTACAGTCTCGAAGCATCTTACAGACATGTCAATATCTTTACCGAACCTCATCAGAACCTCTCAGACTACGAAGGCCAGATTGCTTCACTATTTCCCCAGAAAGGAAGAAATCGGTAGAACACCTGCCGAGGACGAGCCTATCGATAGTTGGTGTGGATTTCACCTTGACAACTCCCTCTTGACTGGACTCTGCTCTGTAAGTCGAGTTTTTTGTACTGTCAACGGTGCCTTGAACTTGACGCGTCGACCATTTTCCCCAGGCCATGTTCCTGCGCGAGGAGGCCGATGGAGAACCTACTTTGGTTTCTTCCCCTTCCCCTTCGTCTGGCCTTTATATCCGGACGAGAGGTGGAGAGCTGGTCAAGGTATCTATACCTGCAGATTGTCTGGCATTTCAGACCGGTGAATGCCTTGAACTTGTGACGGAAAACCGACTCATGGCGACGCCCCACTGTGTTCATATCGGAAAGGGAGAGGACAAAGTATCGAGAGAAACCTTTGCGCTATTCATGCAACCCAACACTGAACAAAAACTGTCTGCTGCGGAGACCTTTGGTCAGTTCAGCAAGAGAATATTTGCATCACACTACCAGGATCATAATTCTATGTGAATCATGTGTCTATCTATGGTCGTAGGAACACAAATGTAATGACAGGAGTTACATCAAGCATAGCAGGGAGTGAACAGGAACAGCGACAAATTAACCAGAGCAATTAAAATTCAGGGCTGCGGGGAGGAAGCAGAGCTGGAACGACGGTGGGCGGAGTACGCAAGAGAGTCGGGAAGAAC
This sequence comes from Leccinum uliginosum, assembly GCA_038091455.1. Taxonomy (NCBI): domain Eukaryota; kingdom Fungi; phylum Basidiomycota; class Agaricomycetes; order Boletales; family Boletaceae; genus Leccinum; species Leccinum uliginosum. The sequence goes on from JBBPOM010000097.1 coordinate 39,291, forward strand.
GGACATTACTGCAGCAGCGAGGCTGTTTCGTTTCAACGTTGCCGAGCGGTCCATCTTATCGCTACTTTTCCGCGACGAAAAAGAGGATCGTTGGTCTTCTGTATCGGAGATGACACTCCAATCATCACTGCCCTGCCGTGACCCCAGTGAGTTGTATCGGGACCGAGAGCTTGACTCCAGAGTCGAAGTAGAGGCATCTGGTTCCTCGTTCGCTACACTACCCTCCGTCAGGTCCGTAGCCCCGTCCGAGGGTCGCCTAATCAAGGAACGGGTGTAGTCTAGGTCACGATATATGGCCTCGATTGCAGTAGCAACACCGTTTTCCTACAAGACCTCAGTAAGCGAGCTTCATTGAATTCTACATCAAAGTTACTCACCGATCGAATTCGCTCCCCGACTAGCCTCGCGCGATCGATCTGCTTCTGGTCCGTGGTCGCCAAAGTCAAGGCTTGACTCAAACCGTCGACGGTAAGCTTTCGAACGCAAGTGCCAACTCCGAGCGCCTCGACGCGATCAGCCCAAAAATATTGATCACCGAAGAATGGCTTGATGATTGTAGGGATTCCAGCTGAAAAAATGTCAGTCTCAAACTACGCGAGGCAAAATTGGGCTTGGAGCGAACCTCGTAAGCTCGCCCCTGTTGTACCGGCACCGCCATGATGACAAGCAGCGTCGATACGTCTGAATAACCAGTCGTGTGGAATCGACGAGATACTATATATCTGCTTGGGGAGCGGTTCCTCGGGTTGGGGTAGTTCTCCTGGCGTGTACAGACGACTTGACCAGCCCTTGGAAAGGATGGCGTAAACCCCACTTTGCACGATCGCATCCACAACACAGCGAGTCATTCCTATGGGGTCTGGAACCACGATGCTGCCGAAACCTATATAAACTATCTTTTTGCCCGTTTGACGAGCACAATCGATGAATTGCAGGAGGTCCGGTGGAGGAGTCCATGTTTTTCCCGCGCTATCATTTTCATCGAGGAACCAATAACCTGATGTTGCATAAGCGAAGATTGCAGTGGATGGAGAGACAAGTTACCAGTGACTCGAATCCATTCAGGCCAATCCAAGGGAGGGGGAACAATCGTAGGGCTGAAATTATACAGAAAGGGAATCTTGTGGGGCTCCATACGGTCCAGGCTTGTGCTATCCAGGTGTAGTAGATTGCGACGCCAGTGGTTGACCTGCCCAGCCATTGCGCGCCAAAATACTTGGTCAAACATGACGTACGTCTAGTATGGGTTGCTCAGTGACAAGTGTGGAGTAGGAGTACTAGTCCTCGTACCATGTAATTATAACTACCGCCCATCTAACGAGTTGTTAGAATGTCAAATAATTCCGCATAGAGAAAGCCATGCCTTGTGCTCTGGTACCGCGAAAGCGTGCGGGTACGCCCTGGTTTTGGTTCAAGATCGAGCGCGACTCAGAAGAAGCACGATTACTCACCTCGTCCTCGTCCATGTCATTGTGAATGCTCTGAAATAGGGGATCCTAAGGGCTTCAGCAATGTGGTACCCTCCCATTGCGCTAGGACTCTCCACCAGCACATCGGTCCCTTGACAGGCTTCCCAAGACGTTTTGAGTAGATCGTCAAACCACACGCGGAACTAAATCTCGAGTTGAGCTTGGAAATGACAAAAAATGTAGCGTACTTACCTTGCCCAACTGCTTCAAAAACGAAACCGTAAATGTACCATTATCAACGCAGAGGCGCATCAGCTCTGCAGGGTCACCACCGACATAACCGAAGTCAATTCCATGCTTCAATAGCCATCAGACAATGTAAAGCACGACATATGTGTCCTCACTGATTCAATCCACGGCTGGAACTCTCCGTGGGTCGCAATTTTCACCCGATGCCCATCCGCCATAAGCCCTTTCGCAAGCGCAATGTAAGGCTGAACGTCCCCTCTTGAGCCGATAGTTAGGAGTGTAAAGTGCAAGGAATCTTTGGGCTTGAAAGTCAAGAAGGTTGAGGAAGCTGATGTGAACATCACGGCAGGTACAGATTCCGACATCGCGTCAGAGGATGGAGCAGGATCGTCTGCGCTGCCGAGCGAGTGCCGTGGTTCAAACTCCTCCAAGATAAGCGCATCCCTCGTCCCCTGACTTAGTGCTGGGGCCTGGTTTGGATTCGATCGCTTCCTGATGTTTTCCATTTGGCGTTCCAAAATAGACACGAAAGCACGCCGCCTATCTTCGAAGCCAAATTCGAGGAAAAGTTCTTCGTGGCCTTTGATCATGACGACAAGGCCAAGGTGACCGAAGCCAGTAGCTCTGGTCATCTCCAAAGACAAAATGTCATGGATGGGTAATATCATCTGTGAGATAAATATTATCAGCAAACTTCCATTTATGATGCGGAAGAGCATACTCTAGTCTTCGTGCTTAGAGGGCCAGTGGATTTGAAACAGAGGTAGTTCGAAGAAACATATAACCGTCCAAAAATTGGTAAAAGTCGCAATATATAACCTGAAAAGTCTGTGGGTACTATCAGAGTACTGTTCCAAGATGGGATGATCCACCTACACCCAAACAACGTTTCCCTGTCGTTGAAGGCAAAAAAAGCCTTGAATTTGTCTGCCATCTCTTGATCGACGGTTGCTTCGGACGTCTCAAGTACACTATAACCGAGCTCGCTAGAAGCTCCGGATCTTTGCCCGGGGTTTGAAGATTCATAAACCTCGTGTACACGACCATCTCCTGACGACTCAGGAAACGGAGAGGATATGGCGTTGCCCGAGGATACGAGGCTCGCACCCCTACGGGGAACTTTCAGCCACGACGGTACTCCAACGTTCCAAGGCGCACTTGCTCCAAGTCCCTTGCTCAAGGACGATGCTGGGTTCACGTCTCCTGTAGAGGTTGACGGCGGATAAGTATGAATCCGCAACGAAGAATCGGTTGGTAGTTCACTTGGAGATGAAGTGATTATATTACCGGAGCCTGGATTCAACGGTGAGGGTGAAGAGGTCAGAGGCACGAACGATGCCCCGCCCCGCTTTGATATGTGGGTAAAATCCTCAGAGCCCTCTACAGAGCGTTGCTGACCGCCATACATCCGCGTCAAGGTAGATGGAAGTGATTCCTGAAGTGGTCGAAGCAAAAACGATAATCGGAACGACGAATTAGCCTTCGCGTCAGGTGAAGGGAGGCTCTTAGCGCGATCCAAGCCGTGTAAAGCATGACGGGTGGCCGTGGTATCCAGTAGGGCATGCGGGGAGCTAGCGGGAGACGATCTATTGGTACGCACAGCCTCTCGGATGTGTTCCAAGGCATCGTGTATGTCCTGAAAATAAGCAAAAAAGTACGAGTCGACCGAGTAATGTTCTTCCCTCTCGAACACTTTAACTTCGATCGTTTCGCTGAACTCGATGACGGATGACTTCTCCACATCAAGAATCGCGGAATATGGTATGGCAATCTGAAAGAATGAGCAATGGATACTGCTATCCGCACTATGACTTACCTTTACAGTATCCCCCCTGTTCTGTGCTTTGAATATGACCTTGCGTATTGCTTTGACCCATTCTTCTCTGCTTGGAATAGAGTCCGCAGCCAACAGCAGAGTCTTTTGATTAGTACGCAGCCGAATCTCCCTTTCACTCGAAGGATCGCAAGAAATTGCATAACGCAGGTCAACGATTCCGTTGAGGAAATAAGGGTCCTGAGTTGTATTAGCAAATGTCGCAAACACAAGTATATGTGTTACCGATGAAGATTGATACCAGGAAAGTGTATCGTTCCTAAGGACAAACCAGTGTCTGATCCAGCGCTTTGTTCGAGTAGCCCTCTTGCTAAGAGTGCCAGACTTGAGAATTTGATTCTGGATCTGCATAAGCATATAATTCTCTGCGAGCTATTGAATGAATACCTCTCTACTCGGCATATGAGCAAAGAAACATAAGTGGGAGTTTGTGAGATACATGTAACCCTGTAACACTAGACATGGCTGAGAACCTCGAAGGATCGACTTGATGGAATAGGACTCACAAACAGAGCGCAAGAGCCAACACGGCAATTCTGCTGGTGTTAAAACTTGGAAGACAAGCAAATGAGACCTCATACCTGCCAACACCTCATTGATTGCCTCCAGCTCGAATATCTCTTTCAACTTTTCCGCCAAATGAGTCCTTCGAATGACCTTGATTGTTGACATACTGCTAGCGCGACTAGGAACCCTCCGTCTCATCGCTGGCCCAAGTTGTACAGCCGAAGGTGATACCTGCGTCGGCTGTGAGTATTCTCGAGGGCTGGGAGGACGTGGTGTCGCCACTTCAAAGTCATCAACATCATCGTCAAGAGTCGAGTTTGCATGAAGCTCCACGTGGGGTGAGTTGACCACTGCCTTCTGAGCAGGAGTTGTCTTATCTGGCAAAACAGAGTGCGAGGTTTCCTTCCGTCTCGAGCGAGCAACAGTGCGATATATTGCGTGAATAGAAGAGGCCATGTGTGCCGCCGTCGGCTCCTCGTCACTATCAGATTCTATCTGGGAATCGATGCGAGTCATCGGTTCGCCCACGTCATCCGGGTCTTGTACCCAAGGAAGAGCTTGAAGAGCCTGGATGAGGGTCTGTGTACCTGCACGCATCTGGCAAAGTGCTTGATTAAGCAGAGGGGGGAACAAGGATATATGATCACACGCACGGAACCGAGATCTCGAAAAGACTGCATCAAGGCCCGTGCGGGTGCAAGCGTTGGCGATGGGGGCGTAATGAAGGGTGAGTCATCGTTCGGGGCAGCATCCTGTGGGGAATCCGCAGTTTGTGATGCATCAGAGTGGGAACCTTGAACGAGTATAAGTCAGCGTCTTGAGAACGTCAGAAATGACTACCTTGGCCCTGGTCCCGTGAGGCTCGCGCTTTATCCTTGCGCTTCAGGCTGAGCGGGCGTTTGGAGTCGGATGTCACGGTTGGCGAACGAGGGATAGCGAGGCTCCTTCCAAGGTCCATTGATTATGTCCAGACTGTCGTCGTGGCTGCGAACAGTAGATCTCTAATGGGCAATATTCAAAACTACTACGTCCTACACTTGGACAACCCAGGCAGTAATCGGAGCTCGAAACGACCCTGGTTCGGCTCTTGCCCAAGCATGCCGTAAACCTTCTGAGCAATGTCCTCGAGGCTGCTGCGTTTCAAACATCCATCTTAGCGTCGAACCTCCGTCTTATTCATCTGTTCGTCCTGCTTCCATGTTATTGTCATGAAGGGAGAATATTGCATCGTAGGCGCTTCCGTTTTCTCGTATGTCGTTCAAAACCGTGTCCTTGCATGTCTAACCGTCCTTCAGCTTCACAGCACTGTTGTTGTTGATCTTTGTCCATGTAGGTCCCAGAGCACATAGCAATCGTACATCTTATCGACCGTTGATAGGTGGGGCAAATTAACACATCCACTGTTCCTCATGGAATCTCCATGGTAATCTTTTAGTCCCACTCTCTAACCTCATCCGGTCTGACTACCTGACCAGGCTACCATCAATGTTTCGAACTACGGGTAAGTCGTTCTTGTACTTGCAACATCGCCCAAGCCTCAACAAAGATAAAGTCAAGCACTATCCCATGCATTCAATGACCCCATCCAGGGACTATATACAAACAATGCCTCGGCTCTCTTGGGACAAGGGGTTGGACTCCGGCAGCAGTATGAGTTCGGACTTTACTCCTACTGCGCCTACGTCAACGCCTCCGCTGGGCAATGCTCGAATCACACCACTGCCGCCAGATTCCAGCCGTATACAATCATCACATCCGACATGCTCGCCAACTATTCACAATTGACGACCTACATTTTTGCTGATACAAATTTCATCAATTCCTCATACTTGGGTACTAATTCTCATGTTGCATACTACTTCCTGTTGCTCGGCACTTTATTCACAGCATTCTCGTTGTTCGCGTGAGTCTCTCTCTATCCCTCAAATCGTACTGTCTATTGAAATCTCTCGCAGTGGGGTACTTCGGAGGACTGTCTTGTTCTTCTTCTCAGCCACTGCGTCTGTTCTTTCTGCACTATTCATCTTGATTGGGGTGGCCATCTGGACCGCGATCGTTCAGAAAGCTGAAAGTGTCAATACGATGCAGCTTGCCCAAGGCATAGTGTCTGGCATCGATGTATCGTACGGGAATGGAATATACCTCAGCTGGGCAGCGTTTGCCTGCTTGTTAGCAGCCACCGTCCCCTACATGATTAGGTGTGTGTCTTCCTCTCATATTTGGGAGATGTACTCAAGGATTTGTCTGAGTAGCTGTTGCACTTTCCGTGGATGAACAGAATGTTGATCATTCGACCACGAAAATTGATGGACTTGACGACTCATCTCACGACCTGTGAGGATCTAGTCACACCATACCAGGTACCTTGCTAGATAGAGCACACGGACGGAATACTTGATTTATTGTTATCTCTAAGCACATTTGGTTCCTGTGCAGTTCAAGAATGAAAGGTTCGCGATATCACAATATCGAACACAACTTCAGAGCTCTTGTTGTTGCAATAAAAAATGTCATGTCATGGGTCAAAAACTCTAGCCCACCGCGAGGGTCGAACTCGCAGCCTTCAGATCGCCTAGTCATAAGAGTCTGACGCTCTATCCGATTGAGCTAGGCGGGCGATGTTGATAATGTGCAGTGGAGAAACATAGCCCAAGTCGGGAAATGTCCCTCCTAGATCCGCGGGGACCAATCCAAGCATGAGGACACTTTCGACCGGGCGCAAAGGTGTGGCGTGTGTGGTCATGCTTCCCGGCAAATACGATCACGTTCAGATGGTCAGCATACGGCGGGATGCAGCATCCGTCACAGCCCTAATAAAGAAAGCCACAGCCTTCGATGTATGGGCCGTGGTACGATCAATTATTGAACATGCACGCATCCAGGGTCCTGAAGGCCTGAACCCCGAGTAGACGACATAAGTATGCAACCACCGACGAGGATGTGGCTGAGCTCCTGAGACAGTAGTGAGAAAATTTCCTGCTAGAGCTTAGCACGTTGCTAAGCGGTGGCCGGAAAGGGAAAAAAAGGTTTAAACTCTCAGAAAGATGCTGTGCATTCGAAGTGTGTGCTGCGGAGAAACATATCCTGATTCCCATGTAAGATGCTGCGCACTCTACCAATGTTTTCATGTTTTCAGAGACTTTGTGAGTCGGAGTGGGCGAAAAGTGAACGCACCCAGGTGGGCCATAAGGACTCCACGCTGCTGGCCCATCGGTAAGTTCCCACCGTTTACGATGAAACGCTGACGGCCGCCTCCGATCAAAAAGGAGGTAGGTGATCGGTGGCAGCTATTATGGGCCGCGTTCGCGTTGACATGAGATGGGAGTTGGCAGCACGGATTCGGAATGGACAACGGGGTGCTTAGCAGGTCGCGAGAAGAAGGTTGGGCGAGGGATAACTTGGGGCCGCTGACGTGATGGTGATTAGTATGTGGTTGCGACGTCGGCTTTCCCGACGGAGGCAGTGTGGGAATTTTAGCTGATGTAATGGTGGATATATACGATGGGGTTGCGTGTTCCGCAGCAGCCAACTCGCCTCCTCGATTCTAGTCCCTTAACTTCGATCCAAGTCAAAAAGGAGTCATACCAAAACAACACCCCCTCCGCAGCACAACACCTAGCCATGTCTGATCCTCTGAACGACACCTTTTATTCCGCCGCTGATACATACGGCTCAGACTACGCCAAGCAGCAACAAGGCCTCGACTTTGTTTCATTTCACTCGCCATCTGACATCCTCGCCCCCCACCCCGATCTCTTTGAACTCGAATTGGACACCAGCCTCGCGGCCTTCAACGAAGTCCAGCTTCAGCTCCTCACCGTAGATTCCAATGACGCCTACTCCTTTTTGAGATCCGATACCCCAACGTGTGGTCCTCCCTCTACCATTACCGTCTCCTCCGAGAGTGCATACGAGACACATTCTACTCGCTCCGAGTCCTTTTATAATTTCTCCGACTCCTCGTATCCTCCAACAGACTGCTCATTCCCCCTCGACCTCGAAATGGACTTCCAAAGGACTCGTATAGGAGGCAGTGGCTGCTCCGACTACGGCGGTAGCGCTGTGCAGGGCAGCAATAACCTGCCTATCACTGTGGATCCTAGCACTTTTGGCTCTCTACCTCTCAGCCCGCGCAACGCTTCCACTGCGCCATCTGTGGAATCCACCTTCAAACGTACAAGTTATTCAGACTACGGTGGCGGCACACGCATCCCTGCCGTTCCCAAGTCTACAACCGCAGACTTCTATGGTCTCAATTTTATCGCTACTGAGACCATATCTCCGTCCAGCATGGGCCAACTCACAACTACGCCATCTCCTGTGCTGCAAGCCAGGTCAGCCCGTGGTGTCGAAGATCAGTCAAAGGAGGATCCTCGCAAGAAATACCAATGTTCAACTTGTCCGCGAGGTCCGTTTGCATTCATTGTTGCCAATTTTCCCCTTTGCTCACGACTATTCTGTAGCCTTTGCTCGAGCCTACAATTTGAAAACTCACATGGCAACACATGACCCCAATCGACTCAAACCTCACGTTTGCCCCCATCGCTCTTGCGGGCGCTCGTTCAGTCGCAAACATGATCTTGGCCGTCACTTGGTCAGCATTCACCGTGACGAGTCGGTATCGTCTACTCCTTCTGTGACCACCAAGGCTATCGGTGTTGATGGCGGTCGGAGAGGTTGGTGCGACAAGTGTGGCAAAGGCTGGGTTGGGATGAATGCTCACTGCAACTGTGCCGATGTCAAGTGAGACTTTCTGCACATCGGTGGCTTCTATACGTGAGTTCTTCATGTGTTGCTGGTGTGACCATGTTCCTCATCTATTTTCAGATTGGGCGAATGGCTTCGCCAATCGCTCCGTTGCAGTTGATGCCTGATCCGTCCATTGCTTGCCAAGACGACGGATCATATCATCCTAAGCGAACTGTCGATGCCTACGCATCGTACGGTTTCGTGCTGCATCGCGATCGTAGTAACGAGCGTGTCTCGAACTTCATGCCTGCGTACATTGCCTTGACGAGGATTTTCAGGCAGTATGTTTATTCGAGAATACCCCCTCAGTTTTCTCACTTTTGCTATTGTTTGTTCGTTCATGTCATTATTGTCTTTGTGGACTATTACGCATTCAGTTAGTACTTACGAGCTATGTTAAACGTGCTGGATTATACGTCTAAATATATTTGGTCTATGACAGGAACAAAAAAACAAGTGTGAATCGGTCTAATTGTAAGTTACCCGTCGGGAGTCACAGGTTGCATTCATACCCTGCTGGTTACGGTGACCAACCGTCGACAAGACGGTGACCAGCCTAGCTGTCATTCATAACAGCCATTAATATTCTGTCAATAGGGGCTATTTGCCTGATTATATAAGAGATTGACATCCAAAACAGGAAGGAGAGGACGATAGTCGTCACCACTGACGCAATTGAACACCGTGAATTAGGGGCTACGTGACTATATAATCTTGAAGGCCGTCTTGTTTTTCTTTCCTGCCCGCCATGTCTTCTCTCTTCGAGTCTGCAAAAAAAGCTGTGACTGCTGTGGCTTCAACAGACAAGGTTGCCGATCTACAGCGTGACATACAAGAGCCGCGGTCCGGCAAGGATTTGACTACAGATCATGGCGTCAAAGTATCCGACACGGACAATTGGTGCGTAACACACGAGTCTATTTCCGGGTGGCGGCCAACTCATGTTTATCAGGCTCAAAGTGATCGGTGGTAGCGGTGAACACAACGGTCCCATGCTGCTCGAGGATCAAATCGCCCGAGAGAAAATTCATCGTTTTGACCACGAGCGCATTCCTGAGCGTGTTGTGCATGCTCGTGGTGCCGCCGCTCACGGATATTTCAAAGTAAAGGACGACCTCGCTTCAAAGTACACGTTCGCACCCGTGTTGACCGATTCTTCGCGGACAACACCCGTGTTTGTTCGGTTCAGCACGGTCCAGGGTCCCAGGGGAAGTGCCGTACGTATGTTGATATTTGTTTGCTTACACTCACCCCTGTCGGTGTGCAGGATACAGTCCGCGACGTTCGAGGGTTTGCAGTCAAATTCTACACGAAGGAGGGCAATTGGGACATCGTCGGCAATGACATACCTGTCTTTTTCATCCAGGATGCCATCAAATTTCCCGATTTTGTCCACGCCGTGAAGCCCGAGCCACATAACGAAGTTCCGACTGGTCAGAGTGCGCACAACAATTTCTGGGACTTTGTCGGTCTTCAACCCGAGTGTAAGTTACGCATATACGCTATGTTTCATCTTACCCATGATTATCAGCGGCCCATATGGTGATGTGGGTCATGTCTGATCGTGGCATTCCGCGGTCCTTCCGCATGATGCAAGGCTTCGGCGTCAACACATACACTCTTTTGAACGACAAGGGCGAACGCCACTTCGTCAAGTTCCACTTCATTCCGGAACTTGGAGTTCACAGCCTTCTCTGGGATGAAGCCCTCAAAATCTCAGGGCAGGATCCCGACTTTCACCGTAAAGACCTGAACGAGGCTATCGAAAATGGAGCTTATCCCAGATGGAGGTTTGCTATTCAGACTATTCCCCAGGCCCGCGAACACGAATTCGACTTTGACATTTTGGATGCAACCAAGGTGTGGCCAGAGGAACTAGTGCCTCTCGAAGAAATTGGAGAATTGGTTTTGAACCGTGTCGTCGATGAGTTTTTCACGGAAACGGAACAAGTCGCCTTCTGTACCAGTCACGTCGTTCCGGGAATCGGTTTCAGCGACGATCCCTTGTTGCAAGGTCGCAACTTCTCCTACTTTGATACGCAAATCACCCGACTTGGGATCAATTTCCAGGAGGTATGTCGTTGCGATAACTTCCTCTTCATCGCATTGCTGATACTGACCGATTTTTAGCTGCCCATCAATCGTCCGATTTGCCCAGTCATGAACCATAACCGAGATGGTCAAGCCCGTCACCGGATCGTTAAAAGCACCGTCAATTACTGGCCTAATCGCAAGGGCATTGGTCAACCCGTCCCTAAAGAGGAAGGTTATGTCGAGTAAGAATTCACATGTGAATTATCAGTGAATTACTGACATTTTTGCAGCTATGCGGAACGTCTCGAGGGGATCAAGCAACGCGCGCGAGGGGAAAAATTTCAAGAACACTATAATCATGCGCAACTCTTCTTCAATTCTCTCGCTTCCTATGAGAAGATTCATCTCGCGAACGCCATTTCCTTCGAGCTGAGTCACTGCGAGGATCCCGTCGTTTACAAGTCATACATAAACGTGCTCAACAACATCGATCTTGAGCTGGCGAAGTCCGTGGCTGAGAACGTGGGCGGCGATGTCCCAACTCAACCCAGCCGCAGGAATCACGGAAAGACGAGTAGGGGCTTGTCGCAGAAAGACTATATGCCCAAGGAACCGACCATCATGTCACGTCGTATTGCCATCCTAATCGCAGATGGCTTCAACGAGGTCGAGATGCAAGCTGTTCGCACAGCTTTGACAGGCTTCAAGGCCATATGCTATGTCATTGGGCCGCGACGCGGGCATATCCAACCAATGGCCAGCCAAGCGATCGGATCCGGAGTCTTTGCGGATCACCACTTCGAAGGGCAGCGTTCAACGTTGTTCGACGCTGTCTACATTCCATCTGGGGCAGAACACGTCAAGGCACTTGCAAGCAACGGTCGTGTGATACACTGGGTCAGGGAGGCGTTTGGACACTGCAAGTCCATCGCTGCTGTGGGTGAAGGTATGGACAGTCGTCGACAAGGCGAACAAGGTAGCTGACCCGAACGTTTTAGCTGTAGCGTTTTTGCGCGACGATGTCAAGCTGCCCATTGTCGATCTCTTTGCTCCCGGCGGGCGCGACGACGAAGTGGTGTCGTCTTATGGAATTGTTTCTACGGGTCGATACAGCGTCCCTTCTATGGCCGCTGATCTGCCGAAGCTGGACAAAGATTCGAAGGGATTCGTTTCAAACTTTGCCTATCAAGTCAGCCAACATCGTTGCTACGAGCGGGAGATGGATGGCCTTACGAGCAAGGTTGCGTTCTGATTGACGGTTTGAGACACTTTCTGGGGAAATGGTCGTTTGAAATCGTGTACGATTAGTGCCAGTGGTAATGTCGCCATAGCGTGTTTTACATCGTGTATGTATACATTGTTCTTGTTATGCCCAGAATCTATCCCAATGAACCCATCGTCGAAATGCCATAAATGTTGGCGGTCAAGATGACCAACCAAATGGCGTAGCACACCACTGATACGAAGCGACAGTTGCTGAAATCAATGGTATCAACACACCCTTTTGCGTCGAGTGCCTCCAAGGGCTTAGAGTCGATCGTGGCACTTTTG